>JAPMOB010251011.1:0-12169 GCA_029875015.1 Lepomis gibbosus | reverse complement strand
CACACACACACACACACACACACACACACACACCTTTTCCATTTCCTTCATCCCGACTACCCTGAGCTGACTCCCCAAGACTGACAGTGTGGATGATTTCTCCTGTCAGGCCTCCTTAAGTGGGCACTGTCACACCATAGCTGCTTCCATCTCCCTCCACCACAGCACTCCCACTGTCTGATTCTGCCCTCACCTTCTCTGTGGGCTACTCTCTCCCCAAACTTTCTCCTCCTCCTCCTGTCTTTTACATCTTCATCTATCCATCCTGCAGTCTCAATTGGTTTCAAATCATTACCTAACTTCCTTTAGCCTCCAACACAAAATCTCCTCCTTTCCATGTGGGTGGAGAAGATGGAAATGGGAGTATAATAATTGGCTTTCAGGGGAAGCTCATGCTCTGATGGATGATCTGCAGGGTAGCTGTAGTGCATGCACTGGTTTTGCAAAGTCAGCAGTGGCTGAACTCCATCTGACAATCAGAGGATTTAATAGTTTTAACCTTAACACTCAAAACACCAATAACCACTTAAAACAAATATGTAGGGCCTGTCATATCACCCATACGTCTCTGTAGGGATGTTCTGTAGCACAGAATCTGGGTTTACCTAATGTCAGAGTGGAGCCTGAGAATTACTGAAGTGATACAAGAAAGTACAAGTAGTATAGCAGTACTCTTCTTATTCACATGTTGGTGTGTATTGGCCGGTAACACCAAATCATTGAGTATTAGATTCTGACATGGGAATAAAAGATACTAGGAAATATTGCTGATGTTCACAACATAGGCATGTTTCACCAAGTGGGCAACCATTTTCATTATTAGAGTTAAAATATCAAAATGATCAATTATTAGAAAAGGATTTTAAAGTTAATGTAACATTAAAATGAGGTTAATATAACCTCACTTAGGCTAGCCGCCAGAGCCGGTACTGTCCTCCTTAAACAAAATTCTGCTAAAAGGCAAGCGTACTAGAGGTGTGACACGGCAGTGTCCTACAAAAAGACTCCTGTCCCATCCCATAACCGATTTTAAAATAGCTTTTATTCATTACGGAACAGCATATTTATGCAAAAAAACTGATCTGTGATTCCCATCCTACCCATTCCAGTTAATGTTTATTTTCTGTTCCATCCCAGTCCCATGATGAATAGTGAAATTGACTCCCATCCAGTGGGAATCCCACAGGAACAGGAATAGTCAATGTCAATGTCATATATTGTCTGGACTGGTCCCCACAGAAGTTGCTGCTGTCTGTTTTGCTGCTATTTATCAAACGTAATAAATAGTTGTATTTCTCTCTCATTTTTGTCAGATACCAAGACAAAGACAACCTACCTGCTAACCCTGGAAGTGGCTGGCAAGCAAGCAAAACACAGACAGACTAGAGAAAAAGCACTGCAATCTAGCATGTTATGTTATTTTCTGACATCAGTCTTGGAGAGTAAAGAACACAAGGTTACCTGATTTCTATTCCTGCATTTCAGGACTCATGGTGTTTTTTTTGTGACCAGATTTTTCTTCATCCTATCATCAAAGTTGTAAAATTTGATACCAAGGGAGGCAGGGCCCTACACAACTTACTAGTGACCTCTGCTTACCGCTGAAAGAAAAAAGCAGGCAGGTGAGAATGGGAACAGATGAGCGTTTCATAGTGCTCCCTGGGTAGGGTGACCAGATGTGCTGAGAAATTCAGTCCCCAATTACAAGCACCTGTCCCGAAGCCCTAATCCTTTCCTGTTTGTCCAAAAAATTTGACTAAACCCAAGTTTTGATTAATCATAGCTAAGGCTGCACAATTTGGAGAAAAGTTCATATTGCCATTATTGTGGAAATATTGTGACTTGCGATTGCAATAAAATGGTATAATGAGTCTACTTGCTTGATTATCAGGGAAAATGTGCATTTCTCAACTCAAACATACAAAATTAAATGAGCATAAGAATACAAAAACTCAAGAAAATTGGCACTTTTTAGGCAGTGACCAACAGAAATGGTACTAAATGAAGAGCTGTTTGCGAGCCAAAAGAGCTGGTGTTCTAACGATATAAGCTGACTTGTTGAAAAAAGCTACCTAAAGGTATAACACACAGTACAGACAGACTCACAGTATCCCATCTAGGCTACTGTTTTCAGGGGTAGCATATTCTGATAGACTAATATCCCCTATCAAGTAATGCTCCCACTGCAGAATAACTTTATATTGCACCACTACTCACTCCATGTGTGCTATAAAGCGATGGGGAGCATATTGAAATACTAAATTATAACATCTTTATTTCAAGAGTAGCATATTCTTAGTCCATATAAGCGATTAGACTATCTATCTATGGATAGACATAATCATTTTTGTTAGATATTGCTAACAATCAGCCCCTGTCTCGACGGAATGCCCGACAGTAAGGGTGCACAGATTAATGGCCGTAGAAACAGGCCATGTTTGATGGTCATGTGCATGTGCAGAACCACTAAGTAGCACATCACAATAGGTAGCATACAGAACACCTGCTCTCTGAAAGGAATGGAGTCATAACATCCAGCTCCTTCAAAGAGCCGTAATTCCCATCACTACATTGTCCAACGCTACAGTAGGCCTAGCATAAATAACTAGAAAAGTCTACTTACGTAGAATGTCTTGGTGGTTGGATGATTCAAACACTGGTCTTCCACTCAAGAGGCTGGTGTTTGTTTCCTGTGCAAAACCAATTGTCAATATTGACTTAACACGCATAACTAATGTATTATTTCAACCCAAACTATGATCTTTTCCTAAACCTAACCAAGTAGTTTGGTGTCTAAACTAAACCAAACTGTGACTGTTTCACAGTGTTAACCGTGTGTTTTAACTAGACCAGACTTGCATATTTGTTATTGCTAATTTGACCACAGAGCCCTGTGAATGCAAAAACAACACTTAAGGGGTACCCAGTGCGTTAAAAACCAGGCATCCAAGCATCTTGACTAAGCATCCATATGCAACAACTTAGGAATGAGATTGTATTGAATATGCGCATGTGCTGGCTTTCCCAACAGATTTCCCATGATGTGTGAGCTTATCGGAACTCACTGAAAGTGAACTCCAGACCAGCGACTTCAAAAGCAACTTTCCCATTTTCTACACCAGCCCAGAGGGAAAAGCTTCTCTCATCATCTTTAGATTCATAGCAATCTTTATGTTCCAGATATTTCTGCCATGACAGCTGGGATTGGCTCCAGCCCCCCCGCGACCCTGTACGCAGGATAAGCGGTTGACGATGGATGGATGGATGGATGGATGGATATTCTCCAATGACAGTCATTTATAAAGTTACAATGTGTAGGAGAGTTCAATTTACTTGTCAAATTCATACTCTTAACTGTTAGCTCAGTTAGTCATGCAGTTAACTTAATCTTAATTATACCGTATTGCAACGGAAGCAGCCTCCCAGTGATCATGGCTGCGCCAGGACCAAAGCCTCTGAGACTGATGGAGGCCAATTTGACAACAGGGAATAGAGTACCAAGGTGATTTAAGGTGGCCCTGACCAGGACACTGGGGACATCAAAGACAAGCTGAATTCAGGTTGGGACAGGAGAGCCATCAAGTGGGAGAGTGCAAAGCCAGAATATTGTCACATTTAACTCTGTGAATTAAGGGTTTGGTGAATGTTGAGTGGAAAGATTAACCACAATGTTAATCACAGGTCAACGGCTCAATACCCAGCTCCTGCAGGCTGCATGTCGAAGTGTCCTTGGACAAGACACTGAACCCTGAATTGCATCTGGTGGCTGTTCCACCAGCGTATGAATGTGTGTGAATGTTAGTTTCTGTTTGAACACTTAGGCTCAGTGTATGAATGTGTGTGAATCGTGAATGCGAGGTAGTGTAAAAACGATTTGAGTGGTTGAAAGAGACTAGAAAGGCGCTATACAAATATAGAGCATTTACATTTACAATGTAGGGTGACCGGACTCCCGTTTTCCGGGGACAGTCCCCTGTTTTGGTGGGCTGTCGCTGGAAAATATCCCTGATTCTAACTGTGTGTTAATCAGAGACTGTTTAAGGTGTTAGCTCACCTGGAATTAGATTTTATGTGGCAAGGAAGACTGGACTGCAGAACATAAAGCTGCTGAAAAGTCATCGCCCACTGAAAACTGATTGATGTCCGAGGGAGCGCGCCAGCCTGTAAAAATGCTAAGACACCTGAAAACCAAGCACCCATCTCTCGCTGCTAAACCAGTAGATTTTTTCCAGCGAAAGGAGCGAGAGTTGCTAGGCCAAAAGAAAGTCCTAACTAAACAAACAACAGTCCCTGCCAAAGCTCAAAAGGCATCTTATGAAGTGGCTTATTTAATTGCACAGGCAAAAAAGCCACCCATGATCGGGAAAACCCTTATCAAACCTGCTGCTATAGCGATAAGTTGGCCAATGCATGATGCAGATAAACTGGCCCGAGAGCTAGAATCAGTACCGCTGACTAACGGGGCTATCGCCCGGCACATCTCTGACAGGGCATAAAGTGTCAGCTGGTTGACAGAGTGAAGAAAGGGAAAAACGCTTGAAAGAACTGAAACTCTGCCCAGCTGCACGTATTCGTCAGATACAGTTTTGATGGAAAACTTAATGGTGACATGCTGTTTTTCACCCCGCTGGAGGGAACGTGCACAGGCGAAGACATTTTCACAAAACTTGACGATAAACTTAAAGAAGAGGGACTGTGTTGGGACGAGTGCGTCGGTGTGTGTACAAACTGTGCTGAGTCTTACAAGTAGCACCTGACATAAAGTTCACGCACTGTATTATACACAGAGAAGCTCTTGCGAGCAAAACACTTGACCCAGAACTTAAACATGTTCTTGAGACTGCAATAAAAATTGTGAACTATATAAAAGCACGTCCACTCAATATCAGGCTGTTTACCGCTCTCTGTAACGAACTGGGATCGGAGCATTAGGGCCTGCTGTTCCATACAGAAGTCAGGTGGCTTTCGCGAGGGAATGTGCTCAGCTGCCATGAGCTGCGGGATGATTTTCTGATGGAGCATGGGTCCCAGCTCACTGACCACCTCACTGATCCTGACTGGTTAACAAAGCTAGCGTATTTGTCTTGCATATTTGAAAAACGGAATGGACTTAATTTGCCACTGCAAGGTGAAAATCCTCTCGCTGAATGATAAAGTGTACGCATTCACGAGCCGGTTGAATTCATGGAGGAAAATGAACTTAGTGTTCACTAACAAGGACCATGCCAGTGTTAGATTTTATAGTGGTTTATTATGATGAATAGTTACGACAGCAGGGGTCGAGAGGAGAGGGATGAAGGGGTCAAGAGAAGAGGGATGAAAGGGTCGAGGAGGTTGTTTAGGTTTCTTGGCCGGAGCGGCTAGGAACCCAAGGGGTCGAAATTCACAGTGGGAGCTCGTCTTGATAAACAGCGTGGTCTTATGAACCCCCTGTGGTTCCTGTTGTAGAAGAAGACAAGATGATTGCTAGGCAGAATTGTGGATTTAGCATCTTTTTTGCATCTTTTAAGATATTTTATGGTAGGAGGAAGCCGGAGCGCCCAGGGGACACCCACTCAATGCTAGGGGTGGGAATCACAAGCGGACCCACGACACGATATTATCACAATACTTATGTCACAATACGATATCATTGCAATTTTAAACATATCGCGATATATTGCAATTCATTACCTTTTTTCCATCTTGAAATTCTGTCCTCAAAGGAAAACTCTTTTTCTCGTGGACTGAAAAAGGAACTGATTTTATTATTTTAGTACCAAAAGTAAAATTCTCATGGATAATTCATATAGTAAAAGATTGATACTTGACCTCCATGTATCGATACAATATTGCCCTGGAAAATATTGCGATACTATGCTGTATCAATTTCTCCCCCCACCCCTACTCAACGCGGGGAGCTCTGTGCAGAAAGGCCTGGGCTGAGCGAGGTCTAAACTCAGAAACTCAACTCCTTCTGCTTTGAGGCCGCAGTGCTGCCACTGGGCCATCGAGCTGCCCATTGAAGCGGTGGACAAACAGGGTTTGGGTGGGAGGGATGTGAGAACTGAGAAACGGGAGAGAAAACGGGTTAGACAATTTATATATGCGAGTGCATGTGACTGGATTGAGAAGCACAGGTGGATGGAATGAGTGAAGTACAGGTGGTTCATTGGTTGAACTGAATAAAGCGCAGGTGGTAGAATTAGTGAGAGAGGTGTGGTCCTGTTACTGAAAATCAGTTTAAATAACTCCATTTAACATAGTGAAAAAGCCTGTCACTACCCACCTTCAAGCCCTCCTGGAACACTTCAACAGGTATTTCCCAGAGGAAACAGCTCCAGAACAAAATGACTGTATAAGATCACCATTCACTGTAACAAGGGCAAATCATCTGACATCCGACCTGGAGGACGCATTGGTTGAAACTTTCAAGTGACCGAACCTTGAAGACAGCGTTTAATTCCAAGACGCTGGCTGAGTTTTGGATTTCAGTTGAGAGGGAATACCCACAGCTATCCAGGGTGGCTTTGGATGTGCTGATGCCGTTTGGCACTACCTACTTGTGCAAAAAGACTTTCTCGGCACTGATGTTCCTTAAAAATAAATATAGATCACGATTGAATGTGGAGGGTGATCTCCGAGTAGTGGTCTCCAATATTAAACCAAGAATGGACTTGGTGTGTTCCCAGCATATTGCACATCCATCTCATTAGGTGAGGTTAAGTTCAAATGAAAGTAATGAGTAAATTATTGTAAAATAATATTATAGCTGTTGTGTTATTTTGTGCACTTGCACTGTTACTTTGGGGGTCGTGGGCTGAAAAGTTTGGGAACCCCTGTTTTAGAACTATTACTTCTTTGATGGCATGTATATAAATCGGTGAGAGAGGCAAATATTGTGCAATATGAGACACAATGATGGACAGATATAAATAAATTACAACAAGAGAGAAGGAAAGAGAGGAGTAACAGAGAAGACAAATTCGTCTGCAGCAGCGGAGGTGCCTGCAATCATAATGGGGAAGACAGACAGTCCGATAGATGTGTGTGGGAAAAACCACAGCTAGCACTCTAACCGGATTCTGATCCCTTACTGGAAATGCTTGTGAGAACCTGAGTATTTGTGGCTGCCTGATACAGAAGTGGTGGTGTTCTTTTTTATCTCAAAAGTTGAGAACACAAACCAAGAAAGCAACAAGGAGGGAGAATCTACACACATCTCATTTTGCCTTTAGTTGAGAGAAATGATGACACCCCTATAGCTCAATTCTTCACTTGTGTTACAGCAGATTGACTGTCCAAAACTAAATTACTTTTTGTCTTTTCAATTCAGTGTAGTGCCAGGGTTACAGAGTGTTACAGCACTATATATGGCCTTAATATCCACTTTCGGTTCACTTGTAAGGAGGAGAGAAAAGAGGATCCATGGCTATTCATCCTTCATCGAAGCTGTTTTTGTCAATTTGTCATATTATCGATCTAACAGGGAAGCCGAAGCTCTGCAGCATCCGAGCAGAGGTGAAAGAGGAATACATTCGGTTCCTCTGGAGTTGGACTGTCACACTAGATAGCTCAGGAGCGCACTATTGTGTGCGTGTGTGTGTGTGTGTGTGTGGTGTGTGTGTGTGTGTTTCTGATATGTATGGGTGAGCACTTTTGTGGTTAGCCCCCTGATACATCCATTGTATGAGGAGAGATGGATGAGGCACAACAGAACAATATAACCTCTGACCCGGACAATAATGGATCTGCCCCAACCTTCATTCAGTTGGAGCTCAAGCACATGCGCAAATAAATGCACGGACACACCACACATACACACACACAAACACACACACAGGGACAGAAGTATCTATACAGCATCAAAAGGATACATGCTTTTCCTATATGGTGGAAAAGTTTAAAATGGAAAAAGCATAAGAATGGTGGATGTGTGTGTGTGTGTGTGTGTGTGTGTGTGTGTGTGTGTGTGTGTGTGCCTGTCTGAGCAGTTTGCTTCAGTTGGTTAAACGCTGCATAAAGTGAGCAATACTACAATGAAAGAAGTTGTCAGGGTTTTTTTGTACTTCTACACCAAAGACATTTTTCAGAACATTGTTTTTCTTCCATTTCACAGCACCTTGAAACACATGCCTTGCTGTTCACATAACCTAGAGTTGTTGGCTTAGTGCATGTTTTCCCACACCCATTTGTGTGTATGTATTTACAGGCACTCGCAGCCAACCTATGTTTGCCATTATTAAATATTAAAAGTGGGAGTGTTTGCTCTGTCTGATAGACCAGCTACTGCTAATGGTACTCTGCAAGTGTGTGTGTGTTAGTCATGAGACGAGGCACTTTATGGCAGGAGCTGCTTCTCAACTTCTCGAAGGAGGGAAACAATGCTCTTAGTATTTCAGCGAGGGTGGCTTACCCGTGAGTTATCTCTTGCCTTGCCGTGTAGGCTGTCTCAGCACCTCAGCTATCTGTCTTTCTGCTCAGGTCTGCTTTCTTAAGATTCAGTGCCTGCACTGAGGCATCACTAGGAGGGTTTTTTGGAGGTATGATTGAATATGAATTTCAGTTTGGACTATGTTATCTGTATGCCCAATGCTATTTTATGTCTGTGGCCATATTCAGCACAGTTTCTCACAAAACGGACAAAAGTGATTCCTTCTCGAGATGCACTTTTTTCACTTGACAGAAGTGACACATTTTTAAAGCTGCACTAATCGATATATTTATGTTAAATATGGGTAAGGTGACTGTGTGTAATATGAAAGCCCACTAAAAACCATCACTCACCTCTGAATGTTCCCATCAGCTCTCTCAAGCGTTTAAGTGACTTTCTTCTCATTGTTTTGTTTTAACAGCCCAGCAACTTTATGATTTCAGAGTAATGTTACCGCTCTCATTAACCCTGTTTCTGCTCTAAAAACCAACTGTTTGCAACCTGCCCTCCGCCATATAGCAGACAGACCAAGCTGACGCTTTTATCCAAAGCGACTTAAAATTGTTAATTGTCAAAGGTCACACGCCTGGTGGTTAAGTATCTTGCTCAGGGACACAATGGTGGATGTGTCACAGTGGGGAATTGAACCCAGGTCTCTCACACCAAAAACATATGTCTTATCCACTGTGCATTTGTTACACCACTGATTAATTTTGAGAGGTATTTCCCACTTGACAAAAATTTGCTACCTCACTTTATTTCACTAGTAGCACTAGGTGGTTATGGGTGAGGCACAGGTGATGCTACTTTTTTTTGCCCCAGTGTATTGAAAAGGGCGCTTGTTGTAAGCCATCAATGAAAAGAGAGAAACTTTTCATTAGTCGCATGGTCGCACTGGGATATAAAACAAGGTCACCTTGTCAAGTTCATCTCAATGGATGGTTTCCATTCCCACCCTTGAAAAAACACTGGGCGTAGGTGGTCCTGCACAGAGGTACCCAAAGAACGTTAGCAGTAACACTAGCTCGGTGGCATTTTCTAGCAAATGTAAAATGGAAACCACACGTATCTAGATGCAGTATCTAGGTGCTGGCCAATGTGGTTTGGTGCCTTAATAATTTGGAACATATGACCCACGGCGGAGTGAATGGATATTTGTGCCATGTGGTGAGTATGGCTGATGATGTCTTGTTAGGACCTACATTAGGTGACATACTGTACAATGTGTGCGGCTTTGATGTGTTTTATTTTTCTCTCTGATCTCATGTGTTTCACCTCCCAACATCTCTATTCAGACGTTACTGTCTGTTACTGCACTGTTTAAATGCCTGGTTTATTTCTACCTCCTGTGGCCATACATACATTTTTTAATATTTGTTTCTGTGTCCTTAATTCTCTTTCCAGACTCCTTTCATTTTCAATGAATCTCTATTTCTATTTGCATCAGTCTGTTTCCCACGTCACCACCTGGGGAAAGGTTTTAAAGATTTATTATGAATTAAATCACAACTGTGCACAGCGGTATGGCAGTCTTCTAAACATTTTAATTATTGTTTCAATAATAATCTCCTGTTTTGTCTTGTGCCGTAACTGCGCCGTACCAGACTCTGGGAAAAGAACTCTGAGACACAGAGGATGTTCTGTCAAACCACACGGAAGAGTTAGCAGACGGAAGGACTGCTCATGCTCAACAAGGGACAGACAAGAGGGACAATCCAGTGGTGACATTTAGCTGAGAAGCACTGCCCTTTAACGAAAGTCAATTTAATGTGAACACACAAAACCTCAGCACACTGGTAACACACATCTAGTTGTACATCATTTGCTCTGTCACACCTTTCCCTTGCTACTAGCTGACTATGTATTTACCTGGAAACAATGGCATAAATGGTTCATGTCACAATGACAAGACAAATTACTTTCACCATTTGGGCAAATACTGGACAATAAAACTTTTAGATTTTTCACAAGCCCAATACTTTGACAGCCTGTCCAAGCGGTTGGTGATGAAAGTGATTTCATTTTGAAGAAGTGCAGCGCATATCACAACACAACACTGCTACACCGAGTATATAGTATCGCTTAGTTTCTTCGTTGGTGTAGCCTCTTTTTCAGTCCCTACATTGTGCTCTAGCAAAACATCCTGTTTAACTGTGTGTCACACTCTAGCTTATGACATCTGGTAGGTGATGGATCACTTATCTCGCTGCACTGGCGGTCAAGGTTGCCAGGTAGTCTGGTTTCTGGCTGTATGGCTACTACTCTCACGGATCAGTACCTTGCATAAATTGTCAACAATGATGAGTAGTACATATTCAATTCTGTATGCTCATGTGCAAATCTGAATTGGTCTAGACTCTGGAACATTATACATTTATTACAAAGACAGTGTTGCATTTTCAACATCTGCAGTGAAAAGAAAGCCATTCTCTTCCATCACCAGCATCTACTTGAGTAGAGACGTGCGGACTCAAAGCAGTTAAACCACTGTGAATCAGTAGAATAGACTTCAAAGATAAGCTGATTTATACAGAACTTTTCACCTCAGGAATGCTGATATGGGGATGCTAGCATTTGGTGAGACAGGAATGTTGAAGCCTGCCTGGCTGTCGAGAGGCTGTGTATTAATTCATCTGTTTCCAAATGCTACATTTTCTTTGCTCTCTCACGTTGTTTTCAGATTATGTTCTATTCACTTTTACAAATACTGATCAACATGACTTGCATTAGCATGTATTAAACCAAAAGAAACAAACAAATGTATTTTCAATATAAAAGCATTAAAATCCCATCACAATAAAATTCTTAACCATTATTTATTATGCTTTGAAAAATAAATATAACCAGTTTATTGATAAAAGCAAATAGCATGTTCAGATAAACAGAACATTTTTATTGCACAATGAAATGTGCTTTCATTCCACAGAGAAGGACATGAAAAATGCATTACAAGAGAACAGAATCTATCATAACATCAAATTATTCAACGATGTCTAAGCCCTTGAGGGTCAAACAAGATGGTATTCTGAAATACACAAGTAGAATAAGAGTTGATTACTCAGGCCTAGGGTTCATGTAAACAATCTGTGTACTTTAAACATAGCCTTTAAAATTTGCTTCTGTAGACCTGGACACACCTTCCCCCGTGGTACACATCATCAACCTTACAAACATTTACTGTGCTCAGTCTCCCCTTCCCTTGTCTTGTCCTGCTACCATGTAATCTGTCTCCTTTGTGGATCTCAAAAGTTTGACTGTCTGTTTTCTCAGCCTCCTCTCGCCTCTATCATCCGACTCTCATGCCGCCTCCCTCCTCTCCGCCCCACCTCTCCCCAGTCTTCCTTTTCATTTCTCCTCTACTGCCATTCTTGCTGGTGATGAGAAGCATTATTTCTCAGAGCTTTTACACCCGGGAGGCCACTGCCTGGCTTTTGGCAGACGTTGATAAGGGATGATGCTGCGGTTGCCAAGCCATACAAATTATTTCAGGAATAAAGAGATCAATAGCATCTTTTAGCAAATCCTCCCCCTTCCCAGACCACCGTTCATCCCGAGTTTATTTTTCACTGGTGGAATAAAAGTTAGGGGAAACAAAGAAAAATCTGAGGGAGGCAAGTTTTAAACTGTTGTGCACCAGAGGTCATTCATAAGGAACAAAATGTCAGCTTTTCTGTTTGCTGAAGTTGTTATTCTCAGGATCAAAGCCACAATGTGTGTGTGTGTGTGTGTGTGTGTGTGTGTGTGTGTGTGTGTGTG
>JAPMOB010251010.1:0-11554 GCA_029875015.1 Lepomis gibbosus | reverse complement strand
GTCCTGCCTCTGCCCCTGGCTCACAATAGAAAATGATGCAAATCTCTCTTTAAATAACATTACTAATGTTTAGTAGATGGAAACTATAATGATTGCATTGGTGTGTACATGCATGGCTAACTTGGCTGCTTTGTGTAGATTCCTCATAAACGTTCAAATGTTTCGAGGGGTACGCAAAATAAGCTGATCATTATTTCTATGAAGACCTAATACGATGAGTCAATCAATGTGACATTTCTATTTTAAAGATCAAATAATTATCTTTTTTTAGTTATTGCCATTGCCATTCAAAAAACATACATCACTGTGGCTGCCTGCATGTGTTTTACTACCTAAACACAGGAGGGCACTATATATCAACCTAAGACTGTTCTGTTAGTCATAGCAAAGTGGGATCTTGCTGCCAATGGTTTATTGGCACTATGCTTGCAAAACATGGTGAGAAGCAGGTGTCAATACCCTGTGGACAGTCACTCACGTATAGCCTCAGAGCTTCGTGTACACATGTCCTCCTTAATGAAAAACAAAATCATTCCTGTGTCTATGAATGATATATGAAAGATGGAAACTGCAGCCATTCAATAAAGAACAATCATAATAGTTAAGTTGTAACTATGCATGAAACAATAACATGATAACAATTATAGTAATTACAGCACATACTGTATAAATTAACTATTTAAGGGTCTAATCCATAACTGATCAATTATCAACCTAAGACTAAACCACTAGTGAATGAAAATGTATTCTTATCAGTCTGTCAAAGCAGTTTTCATGTAAACTGTTGCTATAAGTGCGGATGTATATGGATCATCAAAAAAACAAAACAAAACTAGAACTGCAAGCAGTTGTAAACGGGGTCCAAGCCCCCCCGGCGCCAGTCGCCCCCTCGCCCTGCGGAGGGCGAGTCGTCCCGGGCGCCCCGCCGTCGTGCCGCATAAGTTCCCCGAGTTTGGTCTCGATAGGCCCTTCCCAACAGAGGCAATACGTCCCGCGTTTGAAAATGCCATTGGAACGAATGGGATTTAGTGACAGATTTCATCTTCGATTACAGCGCCACCTTTAGGCCGAATTGTACCAAATTTTTCAGGTGTCATCAGGGACCCAGTGGGAACATTTGACCCAAATTTGGTATGAATTGGACTACGGAGATATAAAATGAATGTATGTGAACGGGAGTGTTTTTTCATAAATGATTAATAGCGCCACATTTTGGCCGATTGACACCAAATTTCACACAGACTTTCGGGAAGTCATGCCAGAAAAGGTCTCCAAGTTTGGTGTTGATTGGCCATTCCAAATCTAGGCAAAATGTGTCATAGTTGAAAATCCCATTCATTTCAAAGGGCTTTCGAAGGCCTTTCAGCTTTGATCATAGCGCCACCTATTATCCGAATTGTACCAAATGTTTCATGTGTCATCAGGGGCCCATGGGGAAGAATTGACCCAAATTTGGTGTAAATTGGACTAGTGGTACTGGAGATATAAAATGCATGTAAGTGAATGGGAGTGTTTTTTCATATATGATTAATAGCGCCAACTTTTGTCCGATTCACAGCAAATTTCACACAGTCCTTCAGGAAGTCATGCCGCATAACATCCCCAAGTTTAGTGTTGATCGGCCATTCCAAACCTAGTGAAAATGTGCCATGTTTTGAAATCCTATTCATTTCAGCCGGTTAGTCAGTTTTTGCGATTTTGCGGGGAAAAAAAGTCGAGGCAGAAATGGCCGTGGCCTATACCACGTGATTCAGCTCGATCCCCCGAACGCGTGGATATAAGGTTTTGGAAGTTGATTGTATCTGTAACTGCTGGCTGTGCACAAATACTAGATATTGTTTCTCTGCATACTCAGAACGGACAGCTAGCAGAACATATTTGCTTAATTTGACAAAAAGACGTGTATTGGATTAGAATCGCCTACCTTTACGAGGCTAGCTTTGTGTTGCCTCCAGCATTTTGAATTTTAATGTAGCTGATCATCATACAACATAATTGTGTTTATGTTTCCGCTGTCAGTCAACTGCACAAATTTCAAATAGTGATTTGTCTCACTGAGGCATTGACTTATTCTGAGCCATGCTTAACTTGTAGCATGTACTAATGTATAACTATCAATAATCACTGTCACTGTATTATATCCATTTAGTTGTTTGCCAACAGAAACAGAAAGATGTGTCAAGGACAACAATTATACTGTGTTATCAACACTATGGAAACATCAAGGAAGTGATTACATAGTCGATAACAACAGAATAGAGTTTGACCCTGCTGAGACGAAACAGTTACCAGCCTTGTTTTTCAAAACAGTCTGTCCATTAAGCCACAGGTTTTATTGGAAGCTAGTGATACAGCACAGTTTTGAGGGTGTTTTCCCCAGCTGTCATCTTAAATGGGAGGAAGTAGCCACTTTTCTATTGTTCAGTGTAAAATAGAAAAATAGCTGAAAAGTCTGATCTGGATGGAGCCCTGTTTGGCATGGGAACAGCATTTTCAAGTTTATCAGCATGGAACACAATATACCTCAACTTCGACTGGCAGGTCTACAAGAGGAGTCTTTTTACACAAGTCTGCTCTCAAATAACATGAGTTTAAGACTGAATCTGTACCCTGCTGTTAGATAGCATTTCAGGTTCTGCCCATGTGGAGTACTTCAAAAATCCTCAGACTAACATCTCACATCAACTGTTTAATAGGTAAAGACTATGTCTGCAAGATTGGACCATCTATAGCAGTTACAATCTGTGTATTCTTTCTTTGTTTTAACTTGTGAGGTTCTGATGTCTGACTCCCCAACTAAGACAAGTAAGTTATCATAAGTTATCATTTGTATGTTTTAATATTATACAATATATTCAGGAAACTTCATGATTTATTCAGTGACAAAAAGGGTCATATACATGCAAAATGAAATCTAATATATATAATAAATGCTCCAATGGTTTTCATTAAATTTCACAGAATAGGTCTCCACATCGTGGCTAACGTGACTACACGTTATTATATGCTTTGTGAAGAGTATATTACACACTGTTATGCATAACAAAACTACCTTGACTTTCATGAAACAAAGAATCAAGATTCAAAGCTGAGCTGTGATTCAAACACTGAATCCTATTAACAAGCCCAACAATCCACAAAAGTTTCATTGGGAATTCATCTGTTGGAAATAGAGGTCTGAGGTCACGGAACGGTTTGATTAATATTAAAGTGATGTGATCCTGTGCTGTGGTCTTCGCAGTCCTCATCGCAACCTAATTAACCCTTGAGTTCTTCCAAGGGAATAAGTGGATCCGTTTGACCCTGGGGGACAGCTCTTGGGCAGCCAAAGTCATAAGGTTTTGTTTCGAATGGTCTCTTTCACCCAGTCTGAACAGTGCACAGGGACTGAATATCCCGTGAGTTGTTGGACAGATGGTGAAGAAAGGGGTGTCCCTTTTGACCCGGTTTGTTCAAAGGGAAGGGAAAGACGGGAGCCAAGGTCATTATGACCAGCTTGAGGCCAGGCAGAGCACTGACATCACAACAGAAGAAAGAGAGTGGCAAGATCCAACCATATAGTGTCTCCTGGAAAACTAAAGTGGCTTAAATCTTTGTACAGCTGCAGAGAAGAGTGCTCACTCTGTGGGTTCAATATTACATTCAAGCAACCTTTTCTATTTAAGGCGAAGACAGGGGGAGACAAGGGGGGGAGCTTTCACACACCTGCAGCAAAAGCAGAGGCAGACGTGAGACGAGTGGAAAGAAGGGAAGGAGGCTCCCTCCTGAGGCCCAGCGGCAGTTCCTAAGAAGAAACAAGTTCAGATAAATGACAGGCCAGTTTGCCCTCCTAAAGGTCTGGCAATCAAGGCAATCAAAGATCAGAAAATTATTCAAATTGAAATCTTATTTCCTATTTGTTATCTGCAAAATCTACCTTTTCCCTTTTCTTTAGTTTATACACATGCACACACACTTGCATTTAGTGAATGTTGGTTATAGCCTACTGACAAATTTTAATTCAGATCGATGCCTCACAATTTTCTCTCGTCTTTCATGTAGCAACAGCTGTCTGCAACAGAAAATAATGAATAAATGTAATTACAATAATCGCTTGGATAAGAATGGATCATTTCAAACACCGACTCCTTCCTACACAACATGGCTGGATGAATTTCTGCAAAGGCTGGAAAACCTGGTAATGTAATGAGCATATGACACTGAGAATGATCTCTACACAATTTACTCAGCTCCCTCATTTCCTTATGCAGTGCACATGAACAAATAATAGCAGATTTTATATATATATATATTCTGTGCCTCTTTCAACATATTGTTAATTTGGTGTCTACTCTCTGAACCTCTCACAAAGAAAATTAAATATAGAAGCTCTTGTGGTGAGGACATTCAGATTATTATGTAAAATCCAGTTTTCCCATTTTCTGAACTTGGAAATTCTTCCAGAATGTCTTTTGGATGGTACTGTGGGATTTTGGGCCCAGGTTCATATGCAATTCACCCA
This sequence comes from Lepomis gibbosus, assembly GCA_029875015.1. Taxonomy (NCBI): domain Eukaryota; kingdom Metazoa; phylum Chordata; class Actinopteri; order Centrarchiformes; family Centrarchidae; genus Lepomis; species Lepomis gibbosus. The sequence continues at coordinate 7,053 of JAPMOB010251010.1, read as the reverse complement.
GTATAACAAAAGGCAGAGCTGTGTAGACATTCGGGTTCCCAAAGGTTCCTTGCAACCAGTTCTGTTTATAATTTCCATCGATAGAGCCTCAGCGGCAGCTGAGGAGTGTGGGGTGCCTCGTGCTTATGTTTCTGTTTTTTGTCCATGATCAGCTTCTGTTGGTTCATAATCATAACATTCAACATGCACGGTGTGAAGGGGGGATGAGAGTCAGCACCAATGAGTTTAAGTATCTTGGGATTATGTTCATGTATGATAGCAGCAGCATCCAAGCCTTACATAATGAAAGTGCTATGCAAAGTGTCAATGGGTCCATTACTATTTACATTATATATTAATGATTTTCCATCTGTATGCCCTGACACCAACATCCAAATGTATGCGGATGATACTGTAATTTATCTACATGGTAACAGTAGGACACAAGTTGCTAATGGACTTACAAATTCCATGATTTATCTAACAGCATGGTTGCAGCAATGCTGTTTGCAGCTAAATGTGGCAAAAACAATGTGCATGTTTTTCTCTAAGACAAAAACTTCATGTGTACAGCCAGATGTTTTTGTATTAGGGGAAAGACTACAGGTCACATCTGAGAACAAGTATCTTGGAATTGTGATTGATTCCACACTCTCTTTTAAACCTCAGGTGAAAAGGGTATGTAACAGGGTCAAATTCAGTCTTTCTAATTTTAGGTTCATAAGAGATAACATGTCAACAGAGGCGGCTAAAATGTACATATACTCTATGGTCATTTCACACATTACTTATTGTCTAACAACTTGGTCACAGGCTAGTGCCACTACGCTAAGTATTACAGTCATTGTAAACACTTAAGTTTTGGACAAAAAATCAGTACGTTTTCATCATTGTCCAATATTAGCAAAATAAAACTTGTTGAGCTGGGAAAATCTCATTGAATATGTAAATGTTTGTCTCATGTATAAGATTATACAAGGACTGACTTCTCCCCCACTCAGTCAAATTGTTACTACAAGAACAACTGCATATTATTGCACAAGAGGGTCAGCAAGAGGGGATTGTATTATCCCATTAAGAATAAGTTTTAGTCAGTCTGCCTTTTTGGTTAAAGCTGCATCAGAATGGAACTCTATTCCAACTGCTATAAGAGAATTGGATATATACAGCTCATTTAAAATTCATTTAAAGAAATGGTTAATCAGTACTCAGCTCTGTCAACACTGAAATAGAAACTGCATGTTGCTAGTCTGCCTTTTTACAGCTGTATCCGTATCTGTTATCTGTGACTTTGTTGTATGCATTTATTTTCTTTTGGGCTAGTTTAATGTATAGTGTGCATCCTGCTATGTTCGTACTTTACACTTGTCAGTCATTGTCTATGTATGTACTCATTATGAGCTAGGTTGTGTGTTGCATATTGTATTTATTTATTTATTTTTTTGTTGTTGTATGTGCAGTCCAGCATTTTAGTATAATGTCTGTGTTTCTTTCAGTTCATTTTATTGCATGCATTCATAATGTATGACTTCATTTTAAAAAATAGTTAAATTAATTCTATAAGTTTTACAGGTTGACTATGTAACAACTGTGCAGGGACTACAGATGAAAAATAGTCTTTTGGCTAACTCTGGCGCATTTGCATCTATGCTTATTAATGTGCACTGTCCCTGCTAAATTAAACTGATTAAATAAATAAATTAAATAAATGGTGTAAAGCACACCGCCACTGGACACTAGAGCAGTGGAGACAGTCCCGGTGAAAAGAACTGTTAATGCTTCAGTATACCAATACATTTTCAACAATGTCCTGCTCCCAACTTTGTGGTAACAGTTTGGGCAAGCAAGTTTGGTGTGCAGGAACTTTGGTGTGGAAGAACACTTTTGGGATGAATTATAGCGGAGACTGCGAGGCAGACCTTCTTGTCCAACATCTGTGCCTAACCTCACAAATCCGCTTCTAAAAGAGTGGTCACAAATTCCCATGAATACACTCCTAAACCTTGCGGACAGAAGAGTTAAAGCTGTTATAGCTGCAAAGAGTGGGCCAACTCCATATCAAACCTTGCAGATTTAGAATGGGATGTCATTAAAATTCATAAGCATGTAAAGGTAGGTGAACCAAAACTTTTGGCAATTTATAGCGTAGCTTTTTTTTCAGTGACTCTATGATATGCCAGCCCTTTAGTTAAGTTTAGATAACTAAAACTAGGTTATTGTTAGGGAAAGATTGCCTTTATGGTAACTTTCACCTTTCCAACACTATTTTCACCTCAACTAAGGAGGATGATCATTATTGCAAGAGGTCGCTTGTTAGGAAAATGAAAACATACTGTGGGTTGTTTTAAGAGTTTAAATAAAAACATCAAAGCAGTCATTTTTCTGAGTGGTGCAGTCACCCAAAGTAATACACTTTGTGCTGTCATGTTTCATTGTACAACAAATAAGAAGAAGGACAAGAGGTCACAAGCTGCTTCAGATAATTCACACAATTTGTCATTTCAAAGGTCATGTTAAGAGGTATATCAGTCTGAAATATTTACTTTCCACACAGGAAAAAATATCCAGGTAATTTTGACAAGATTTTGACAATTTTGAAATCACCACATTTTACCCCAGTTTGCCCTCAGCTTTAATCAGCAAAACAGGAAATGGAAATGAATGTATCTCTCATCAGTGCTTTGTGCAATCTTTGATTCTAAATATACTATATATAATATAACTTCAATTTTAATATAAACAGAAATTATATAAATGACAAAAGCTCCTAAAGCAGTAGATTTCATGGTAAGTTTATCATTCATACAGAAATGACAAGGAAAGATCAATTATAGTATTTGACAATCAACTGGTTTAAGGAGGACATTTTCCAATTTAAATGAAAAAATTCAATAGTACATTTATTGACTGTAACATTGTGTCTGTAAACTGTTTTCTGTAACTTAAAGTGAGACCATTTACATTTTATTTTTTTTAATTTAATCTTTATTTTAACAGTCCCATTGAGACACAGTTTCTTTTACAAGGGTGACCTGAAAACATGACAGTGTTTGTTAGTATTGCTTTAAGTTTGGTTAGATGATGTTTTTTTGTATTAAAATGTTATTTTAATTAAACAGAAATTTAAACCACCCATGGCAGCACTCCAGTGTGTTTTTTTTTTCCTTTTTCTTGATAAATAATTATACATTTTTATAAGCAACAGTACTGATAATAAGTTTTTAATGTTTGATATGTTCTTTTTATTTTAATTAATATGATGCTGTTTTTTGTTTTATTTGTATTTTTTAATTTATATTAGATCACAATATAGGTCAAGTAAAGTTTTATGATCTTTGATGACAGGACAAGTACTGACAAACAGTACAGCAACAGGATATTAAATGTTCTCGTTTTTCTTCTTTTTCCTAACAATTAGAGAAAAAACCCTTTTTGTGTCACATCACTGCTGTAATCTTTGTCTGTTGTATGTTTAATAACTCCCTCCACATGCCCAAACACATCTATCTCTTGCATTGTCACAGTGTCTTCATGTTTGACAATGAGCCTTCTGACCCATGCAGACAGTAATTGAAAGATTTGATTGACACATGTCTAAAAGCCCGCTGGTATTTGAGCTGATAAAATTGTTATTGATGGAAGGTCTTGGCAGGGATTTGATTGGTGATGATATTTAATTTACATGCTCTCCTCCTCCTTTTACTCTCCTCCTCCTAGTGGCTAAAATCTGTCTCTCTGTGAAATCTTGACAGGTTGTCATCACTATGCTGGCCCCATCATGGGATGGTTGAGGCAACCTAACAGCTAATGACACAGTGGGATGGATGATTTACTGTTTGGTTTTTATGCCTTTAGGGGATGAAGTCAGAAAGAATATATTGCTCTGTGGGATTTGATGATGAGATAAAATTACATATATACACTACATTTATTAATTTCCTGTAACATTACCAATTTTCAGTGTATGTTACAAAATGTAGGTTACACGACCAAACTGCAACCACAAAACAACATTACTGAAGCCTTTATAGAAACAGCTTGCATTGTGGAGCCCTGCCATTAGATATGGTACACTACTACATAAACATGTCCTTGCAGCACAATTTAAAATAACTTTACGCTGCTCATTTAAAAGGCGCCACAGTAAATGGTCACTGACTTCAAGGTGTCCACAACCTTGCTGAGAAGGTCTTACTGTTGCTGTGCCCTAATACCTCAGCTGTGTGAGTCAGTTCATGATTGATGACTGAGAGCAAAAATGAAGCCCATTAAAAACACACAAGTATGTACCACAAGGAATTTTTAAGGAAACAGTCTCAATCTCGATCTCAATTTAACGCCGATGCCTCTATGTGAGGCACAAAAGCAAATGAGACCATCAGCAAGAAGACTGGAAATTTCTATATAGTTATTCTTATGTCTGTCACCGTGTCAGATTCTCCTCAAAATCAGAAGAAAGATTTATGGCTGGTAACTTTACTAAAACAAAGTTTGTTTTGTTTCACCATTGTCATATTACAGTTATTAATTAAAAATAGCTGTGTTCCAAAAAAGAAAAATAGAATTAAAAATAAAATGGTCTGTCTTTCACTCACTCTCTTTCTAAACAAATGTATGTGCTGACTAGATCAAGATGTTTACAACAGGAGGTGGTGTAAACACTAATGCTTTTGTCCACAGGGGCCTCCAGAATCAACACAAAATGACAGCTCCTTGTAGTTGCATTAATTAATTTGGTTTTAAACTCGTGTAATATTTAAACATAAGATACACATCACTATGTATAAAAGTAAAAAAAACTAATGGGTTGAAGGTAAATTGAGGCTACAACCAATTTTATGAACAATGACTAAGAAGAATGTTCTTTCAAACAAAACCACATCCTCTCTGTTCACACACTGCTGTTTAGTGACACCTGCAACACTATAATGAAGGCAAATGGAAAAACTGGCAGTTCTTTAAAGGAACAGTATTGATCAAATTGTTCTCTAGTCAGAGCAAAGTAAGCCTGAAATCAGAATCATTATTCATGACCAGCTAACAATTTGCTGTCACAGGATATCTATTGCCTGCAAAGCCGTGGGCCATGTGAGGGTAAGGAAGCGAACAAACATTACATTAAACTGCTATCTAAGAGAAGTGGCCTTAACAGCACTGGACTGATGTGTAAGAGCCATTAGTCAGTTGAACATTCTAGCTCCTGGCAAGACCCACCTGTTGATCTGGAGAGGAGATTATTGCCTCTGATTCTTCAGGAAATGGAGGAGTGTAATGAGTTAAGGAAAGTCTACCTACATTGAGCACTTTCTGTCCACACTTTTTAAACGCAGTAGTGCTGGAATTAAGCACACATACTGTATGGATGCATTTGTAAAGTTTTTTAGGGACAGACACCACAATCAAACGGTGTCTGCCACAAACAAATGGCTTTTCCCCCAACTTTACTAACCTTACAAGCTGAACGTATACATAAATAGCTTTTTTATTACATCTTGTATGTGTATGCATCCTTTATTTTAAGTATGCAAATGAGGTAATTCCTCATGACATATGCAGTGATTTGTGTTATGGTTTGTTTACAGAACACACTAGGCGGCCTTTTATTTACAACTAGTTTAGTGAGGACCAAAACAGATGAGTAAAGGTGAGCATAGGGCCGGCAGGTGAACAATGGTGATGACAGCAAACAGCAGTGGCTTAAGGCTTGTGCAGACTACACGACTTTCAGCGTTGGCCGATGGCCGTGCCGTTAACACAACTTGTCGTCTTGTGATGGCAGTCTTGAAGTTGTTGTGGCGTTAACATTACGTGACTGATCGGTGACAGGGGGTCACACACTACTCGATCTGACAATCACCCAAATCAACAGTCAGCTCCTTGGTTTTGCTGACGCTGAGCAGTAAGTTGTTCTCTGGGCACCACTCTTCAATAATTTCCTCCTGATATGAAGTCTCATCGTTGTTTGAAATCCGTCCGATGATGGTGGTGTCATCCGCAAACTTCACAAGAGAGTTCTCTCCATGTCGTGGAGGCAGTCGTGGGTGTACAGCGTGAACAGGAGGGGGCTGAGCACACAGCCCTGGGAGGCTCCAGTGTTGAACACTAGAATGGAGGAGGTGTGTCAGCCAATCTGAACTGATTGGGGTCTGTTTGTGAGGAAGTCCAATATCCAGTTGCAGAGTGTTGTATTTAAATCCAGAGTTTGCTTATCAGCTTTATGGGGGAGATTGTGTTGAATGCTAAGCTGAAATCCACATGTTTTTCTCAGGGTGGGTGAGGGCTGAGTGGAGGGCAGTGGAGATGACATCTTTTGTTGATCTGTAGGTTCTGAAAGCAAACTGGTGAGGGTGCAGGCTGGCTGATCTTCTTTATGTGCTGAAGAACCAGTTTCTCAAAGGACTTCATCAGAAGGGGGTGAGAGCCACAGGTCGGTAGTCGTTTAGACTAGACACTGCAGACTTTTTAGGTACAGGAATCATGGTTGCTGTCTTGAAACAGGGAACCCTCTCCTGAGACAGTGAGATGTTGAAAATGTCAGTAACAACATCAACTAGGTGATTGGCACAGGTTTTTAGTACACGACCAAGAGTGTTATCAGGCCCAGCTGATTTACTCATATTCACTCCCAGCAGGACTCTTTTCACATCTGCTGTGGATACTGACAGTGGCCAGTCCTCTGGAGGTGGAGTAGACTTTACACTAACAGCTGAGATCAAAGCGAGCATAAAAGGTGTTAAGTTCATCTGGTAATGTGGCCTCACACATAATGGGGGAGCTCCTGCTTTTGTAGCCTGTGATGTTTTTGATGGCCTGCCACATATCGTTGGTGTTGTTGGTGTTGAGGTCTCCCTCCAGTCTCTGCCGATGTCTCTGCTTCGCCTCTTTGATGCCAGCTTTCAGTCTCGCTCTGGCGGTAAGCTTCTTAATCACACGACCAAAAAGCAGTTATTTTTGGCTCTGGACAGGGCCCTAACCTTTCCATTCATCCAGGCCTTCTGATTAGGGAATGATTTTATTGTCTTTGTGATCACCACATCTGATGATGTGGTGATGTATGATGTCAGTGATGATGTA
>JAPMOB010251009.1:0-96883 GCA_029875015.1 Lepomis gibbosus | reverse complement strand
TACTTCTTTCACTGTTGCTGTCATGTATATTTGTTGTCTATTGTGGAAAGCACTTTGGTCAACTAGTGTTGTTTTTAAACATGCTATATAAATAAACTTGAACTTGAACTTGAACTTGCAGACGATTCCCATGTGATAAAGTGGCAGTTATAGTGCTTTACCACAGTAGTTGTAGTAGTAGTAGGATTTGTTTATATTAATTATTATTATTTAATTATTTTATATTATATTTTTCTGGTGTTACTTCCTGCTGTATGAGTGCAGAGAAAATAGAACTATAGTGTTTCACTATTACAATTTATAGGTAGCTAAACTTTTTTTTACACTCTTCTCACGTTTGGTTATTGGTTCCTGATTCCAGCGTGGTGTCCCTTAAGTATTTTTATATATTAATCATTTTTAATATGAATAATTTTATTAATATTTCTAAAATATCTTAAATAACCAAACCTAGCCCTACGTTGATCCCCAACAGCAGAATAGAAAATGTTTACAGACATCATTTTTGTAATGGCCATATGTGTTTTGGAACTGACAAACCAGGTATCCTAACAATCTCATTTTTGAAAGTCTTTACCATTTAGGTTAGAGGAGTTGTTCCACCACTAGGGAGAGAAAGGAGGGTGAAGTAACATAAAGGTCACAGAGTGATGATTAGGTTAATTCAAGTTCTGTTCGATTCCCCCCTTCACCATAAAACAAATCCATATAAAGACACACTGTTTCTGGAGTCAGTAATCGAATGCAGCATAAGATTATGAATGAATATGATTACAATATGTACAGCTACTATACTGTAAATATGGGTTAAATTAATACACCAAGTTGGTGTAATAGCTGTGAAGCCCTAACAAAGCCACAACACCGATTCCACTGTCATCCTGTGAATGAAAGCAGGAATGCTTTCTGTTGGTGCAATCAGCCATGAAGCAGTCCCAGTTCCCGATCCACACGTTCTCACAATGGTAGTAATAAAGGTGACGATGAGAACCCACATTAACAAATGTGGGTCAGCAGCACTCCAATATTATGATTTATTTTGCTTTTGTGAGCCTGAGGTCCTAATTTATCTGCCGCTGGCAGTTCCAGAGGGAATGTAATGCTGGCTAACTCGAATCTCTCCCGACACAATGTGCCTTTGAATCCGCTCTTGCAAACACAGACATAACCGCATGCTGAGCCATAATTGGCCTGGGTCATTTGCATTTGAATGGAGGAAATCCATGCATGGGAGGGCTCAGCGAGATACATATCTACATGTCTCACTGTAGCAAAGAATGTGAGGGGAGAAAGAAGACTGCAAAAAGTGAAGAAATTAAAGAGGGGAAGGTAGCACAGGAACTCAACAAAGTGTGGGAGAAAATCAAATGGGGGGAGAGTAGAGAAGAAAAGTTAGGAAGGAAAGTTGGGTTGTAATGAAAAAATGAGCTAGGGAAGCTGTGATTTTAGGAAATAAGAAATGAAAGTCTGAAAGAGACAAAAAATAAATTGGACAGTCATCTAACAGCTTGCTGGCACTGATGAGGAAGAGTTTAGGTTGAACTTTTCAGCAGAACAAAAGTGAATAGGAAAACAGTGTTTTTGGAATATAAATGCTTGTGATTATAACCCAACTAAAATGATTTCTCCATCCATTGTAAACCGCTTATCCTGCGTACAGGGTCACGTGGTGCAGGAGCCAATCCCAGCTGACATCAGACGGGGTACACCATGGACAGGTCGCCACTCCATCGCAGGGCCACACATAGACAAACAACCAGTCACACTCACACCTAAGGACAATTTAGGGTCACCAATTAACCTAGTCCGCATGTCTTTGGATGGCGGGAGGAAGCCGGAGCACCAGGAGAGAACCCACGCAGACATGGGGAGAACATACAAACTCCACACAGAAAGGCCGGGAGGACCCAGGTTTGAACCAGCGACCTTCTTACTGTGAGGCTTTAGCGTGGACACCGGACCACCCATAATGATGCTTTGTCAAAAATGATTACATTTTATTATTATTCATTAATACTATGTAAACTGACATTAGCATGCTCTTTTCTTTGGTGCCAAGCTGCAGCAAAAGATGCTTGTACGTAAGAAGGATGAGCTGGATGCTAATGTGGGTTGATGTTCATATTCTGTGGTAATTTTTGTGATGTGTCACGACTGCTCTTTGACTGTTGGTTAGGCTTACCATACAGAGTGGTGACATAACTTGCTTTACACAAATACTGTTAAAGATGTTTGTTATTTGATCGACTATAAAAACAAAAAAATAAAAAATATAAAATGTTAAATTCTTTTGGGTACTACTATTTCACAATGGATTCCAGGACATTTACTAAATAGAGCTGTATGCTGTAGCATAACAAACATGCAATTTTAAGATAAAATGACTGCAAAATGTCAACAGATTTAATTTGAAAATGTCAGTATTGATTAAGCCATTAGTAATTGGGTGAAATCTTTTCTGAGACTTGCACAGTTTGGGGATTACATCATCAAGAGAGGTTCTTGCAGTAGAATTAGAAAGTGTATGTATGTATGCATGTGGGTTGGGATGGAAAGGAGGCCAGTGATGGCAAGAAAGAGAAAACAACGTCATAAGACAGAAAAATAGACATAACAGCACTCGATGAGAGCACAATCACTCACTCGCACTGACACACACAGGTACCTCCCACGATGCCTTTGGCAAGCAGTTTAAAAGGTGTCCTTAGAGAACTCGTCCTAACCCCTACCACCCTAGCCTACTAGCGTCACCTGGCCCTGTCGCAGCCAATCAGAATAACCATTTATCACGGCTCACGCAAATGCTATCACCCCTGCCACAGCTCCATCCTCTTCTCCCGTCTGGCTCTCACTCACCTTACCCCCCTTGACTCACCAAGCATTTGTTGGATTCGGGAAATGTCTTTTTCTCACCCTTCGCTGCCGGCATGCCTCTCCTTGCCACCACTAATGGCCCATGAGCTACCACACTCAGATGAAAATATAGTCCTGCTTCAAGCTGTGTCAGCAAAGACTACCTATGACTTTCTTTCAAACAGGGCAAAGAGGTTTTAAAGGAGGAAATGCATGACTGACTGGTGATGTGAAATGATGCAAAAGCTGACATTTTAGACATTGCAGTATACATCAGAACAGAAAGCATGTGGATAACATATGTATAATCTATCTATATGTGATTTGCTCCTTTTCAGCCACTAGAGCATTAGTGGGGTCAGCTACTGATGTTAGGCAATTAGGTCTAAGCGATTAGGTCTGGCTTTTAGTATTCTTTTATGCACTGTGTATGCACCTCACCAAACCAAACATTACTGATGCTTGGTAGATGGGTACCAATCACTGCATGAAAAGTGGGACTTTCAGCAGTTAATGGCATGTTGAATTGCAGTGAAAGTTAACATCTTCTCACAGGAACTTTTCAAAAATGGAGTCAGCAGCTTTTTCAGTCTTCTCCGTTCTAGGTGTTTGGATTCACTGTTCTAGTCTGGACTGGAGGTGCAATCGTAGCTAAAGGTCTCCGTTTTAAAAAACATTGGATGGAGTCTAGGTCTTGTGGACGTCTTCACATGTAAATAATGCTGTGAGCTATACAAGTACAAATCAGGTAAGCCTACACTGGTCAGAGGTGCAGTTAGTTTCAGTAAAACAGAATTAAGCATACTAAATACTATATAGAAAATGAAGGAAAGGTTGCAAAAGTAATTGGAGGAAGAGAGAAAAGGACAGTGGTTTTACAGAGTGCAGAGGATAGCTGGAGAAATAAGATGTGTGGGATGAAACAGGACAGACCAATCAATCATATTAAGACTTAGATTTGGACACAATGGATGGCACATAAGTCAAAACAGAGAAACATATTTCAGGCTGTTGTGGATACTGTGGGCAAGAAGAAGCAGTCGAGAATGTTATGTTACACTGTCAGAAGCATAAAGATCATTCACTGCTTTTCCTGCAGTGAATGATCTTCTGAGCTGTTTAAAGCTAAACCACTGCAGAGCCATTCTATCGTGGACTGTACACATCCCCTGCCAGTTAGTGTGTATATATATATATATATATATATATATATATATGTGTGTGTGTGTTCTATATGTGTGTTCATTAATTACTTTAAATATTTTTTACTTCCAGAATTTGCAACAGGTTTAGGTTCCCTTCCAATAATTCTGCAATAAACTCAAACCATTAATTCATACACTTCTTATTGGTCCTCACCCTCATTTCCTAGGACTTTTTACACCTGAAGATCTAATCCAAGTTTGCATCTTAAGACTGTTTTTATTTTCATGCACACTATTGCTTTAATGTCACTTAAAGCTATTGCTTTTTAGTTGTTCCATGACAGTATGAAAATCAGCTTTTAAGGCCTTGACACCTGCTTCAGTTATTCTTGTCAACGTTGATATATAGTGGCATGGCAACGCTGCTAAAAGTGCTGATTGATTCGAAAAGTTTGAACTGTATTACCAGGCAGCACTAACCTTCACAAAAATAAAAGCAGACCTGGTACCCACTGTGATGGATTACTGGAGTTAAACAATGCCTGTCTGGCAGTCTGGAAAAACATAATCGGTTTCATCTGAAACACTGAGGCACATGCAGGAAAAACCTCTTGCAGTCTGATAAAATACACATAATAATGTCAGAAGCTTATTTAAAGTCAGTAAGTAAGTGGATTTATTCACTGGCTAATTAGCAACCAAGGCAAACTCATGTCAATAACCCGGTCTTTGATGAATTCAGAAAGATCCTAAATGCCAACAGCAACTTTGTACCCTAATCAAAACATTTATATCAGCTAATTTATCGGTATGATCACAAGGCAAGATGCTATGATAATAAAAAATGCATTCAGTTGCAGATATTGTCACAAAAAATGTGAAGGAAACGGGAACAGCTGCTTTTACAACAGTTGGGTTAATTTGGTCTGGACCAAGGAGAAAAAATATTAATAGTTGCAGTTTAGTTCTGGTCCGGTTCCTGTTCACACTGACTTTTTACAAAAGAACCAAGAGGAGTAAACATGAAGTTATACATTCTGAAAGGTAACACATTGATTGGACAGTTTTGTCGATTTTTATTCATGCATCATCGGCATATTATGTAATTCCAGGTACTCACAAAAGTGAGTACACCCCTCACATTTTTGAAAATATTTGATTATATCTCTTTATGCGACAACACTGACGAAATGACTCTTAGACTGAAGAAATGAATCTTACAATCTACAATGTAAAGTAGTGAGTGTACAGCTTGTGTAACAGTGTAAATTGGCTATCCCTTCAAAACAACACAGAATCACACAGCTATTAATGTCTAAACCACTGACAACAAAAGTGAGCACAACCCTTAAGTGAAAATGTCCAAATTGGGCTCAAAGTGTCAATATTTTGTGTAGCCACCGTTATTTTCCAGCATTGCCTTAACCTTCTTGGGCATGGAGTTCACCAGAGCTTTACAGGTTGCCGCTGGAGTCCCATTCCACTCCTCCATGACGACATCATAGAGCTCGTGGATGTTGCGCTCCTCTGCCTTCCATTTGAGGATGCCCCACAGATGCTCAATAGGGTTTAGGTCTGGACACATGCTTGGCCAATCCATCACCTTTACCCTCAGCTTCTTTAGCAATGCAGTGGTCGTCGTGGAGGTGCGTTTGGGGTCGTCATGAAGAAATACTGCCCTGCGGCACAGTCTCTGGAGGGAGGGGATCATCCTCTTCTTCAGTATGTCACACCACCGTGCTTGATGGTAGGCAAGACACACTTGTCTTTGTAATCCTCAACTGGTTACTGCCACACACGCTTGACACTATCTGAGCCAAACTCAGCAAACTGTTTGCAAGCTCTCTTCTAGATCATCTTTAGAAGAGGCTTCCTTCTGGGACGACAGCCATGCAGACCAATTTGATGCAGCGTGCGGCGCATGGTCTGAGCACTGACAGGCTGACCCCTCCCTCAACCTCTGCAGCACTCATACGTCTATTTCCAAAAGACAACCTCTTGATATGACGCTGAGCACGTCCACTCAGCTTCTTTGGTCGACCACAGCAAGGCCTCTTCTGAGTGGAACCTTTCCTGTTGAACCGCTGTATAGTCTTGGCCACCGTGCTGCAGCTCAGTTTAAGGGTCTTGGCAATCTACTTATAGTCTAGGTCTGGGGTCGGCAAATAAGCCTGGAATCAGGCCATTGTTTACAAGCCGTTATATACTGGGCCAGAACAAAGTCAAATGATTTCAAGTCATGTGCTTATTTAGCTCAGTTGGCACTGTGCGGGACTCCCGTTAGGTACAGTGATTTAGGACCTTGGTTTAACATCTCTTCCGACGGAATTCAGTATTAACCCAAGTACCAAAATTATTAGTATAGTATGTACATATAAATGCACTGTGCTGAGACAGACCAAACTCTAATTAGATAGCCCAACCCTATAGAAAGAGATTCCAGAAAATGAAGGCTACATCCTGATATGTGATGTAATTCTTTTCCATCTGACCCCCAATCTCAGTGCAATGTTAGAGTGTTAATTCAGTCAATATATATGCGTACCGTCTACTGTATAAGTGTTTGAGCGTTATGTCAGCAGTGCAGAGGGCTACCCAGGGAGCAGTAGAGAGAGAATAGGTTTGCTAGCTGCCAGACAAAAACACCAATTAAATCCACAGGCAGAGGTAGCTGGCCTTAACTGAATCCACACTGGATCGCTGTGGTGTGTATATTGTCTACACACACGCACATGCAACTAAAGCCCAATCTACTGTACCATTTCTACAAAAAATTTTCAGCACCCTATTTATAAATGAATCCAAAACTGCCTTCATTTTTGACACTGTAACAAACAGCTACAAAAGCTTACATAAATGTAAAAAAGAACAAAATAAAAATTGTGCTTTCAAAACATATGGAAGTAAGCCTAAACAATCAGAACATTAAAAGAAAACATGCATGTCAAAATGACTCACATACAGTAGCTATAAATGCATATTAAACAAATTTGAGGGGGGCAGATTCCATATTCAATATTGAGGAGGAAATGAGATTGTGAGCTGTGTGAAGTCCTTCTCCAGCTGAGTGACGACAGTAAATTGACTGGTAAACTGGCATACAAACGTGTCTATACTCTCGTGATCAAGATGTAGAGATTTGAGGCAGGGGAGATGGACTGGGTTGTGCTAGCATAGCTGCATCTCCCACAGAGACAATTATACATCTAAATGTATAATTGTATAATAAACGTAAAATTGTCTTTAGTTGTTCTGTTGTTTGAAGCGTAAATTAAATGCAGCTGTAATTAAAGAATTAATCCGCTCTGGAGCTGTGGAGTCTGGATTTGTTGCGAGTCGTCTGCTCAACACCCTTTGTCACAATAGCCCTATTGTTAGTATTATTATCATTAATAATACTATAATCATCTGTACCATTACTGATTTTCAGTCTGTACTACCTTTACTGTCTGTATTTCTGTGTGGATATTGTGTTGACTTCTCCCCCCTACCCCACCCAACCCTCTCTCGCTCTGTCTTTCTCCCTCAACCCCTCCCTGACAGTGTGACTTTCCGGAGAGGTCCTTCCTTCCCAGGGGCACAAACCAGAGTAAATGTCACCGTTTTCATCTCCCTCTGCATTGATCTTACACTTGGCTGTTCAAACGGCCACCGGACCCCTTTATGCCCTTTATGAAATCAATGCATTCCACTGCCAGCTCATAAAAGTCCTACAAATGGAAAGAAGACTGGGCTCACAGACACACCCTCTCACACAGGGGTCGCAGCTGACTTTTTTATATGGATCATTATCTTAATTAATTTGTCAGGCTATTTGCTGACCCAAGAGCTGGAAACTGAAATTGACTTCTTTCCCCGGTCTCCTCAACCGACCTTTCACCACAGTTCTTCCCTTTTTCCTTCCTCTGTGTCTGTTGACTTTCTATTGTTTTCTTTTATGGTTCCTCAACTATCTTCCTCTGTCTTCCATTTACTGTTTCTTCTTATTTTTTCTATCACATATGTCATTCTTTTATTTTCCTTACCTCTCAGCACTCTTCTTTCCCCTACCTCAGTGATACTTGCATCACCTTTCTATCTATTAAGACAGCACTAAGACTAAGGCCTTTATATTGACTATTTAACTACTATAACAGATCTATTTCACAACTTAAATAAAGAAATAAAAAGCTGGTGAAAGCTTTGCACATGAACACAACCAATGAATGTGCAGTATAAGAAAAGAAACACCTTTTAATGGAATTACAGTGTGCTTAGAAAAGCAGACAATTTTGCATTTGTACAAATACACTCACAGTCATTACATGGTGGAAGAAAAATATTGCTATTAATATTTCTATAAATTGGTTTTAACTTTAAAGGCTTTAAATCTGCATTATTTATTTTATGAAGAATTTTGAGACCAACTGGTGCCATGGCTCTCCCTTCCGTTTCTATGTCCTGTTAAATTACTCACCTTCCATCACCTCCTTCCAAATCACTTCCTCTCAGAACTCCTTCCCTCTCATAACCTCAGGTCTCTATTTTAGTCCTCTTCTCTGCTCCCTGTCCTCCTGTAACAAGCTCTCTGAGGTTTGCTTGAGGTTTGACTGGCCTCCCTTCCACCCTCACACACACACACACACACACACACACACACACAGACTTGTACACAGGGCAAAACCATATACTAGACTTCCAGACCTACATGTTACATCCAAAGGGAGGAAAAGAAGTTGCACTGAAAACAAACTGTAATATTCTTAACTTTGTATCAAAAGAAAAGTAAGGCTAACCACAAGCATAATGGAGCAAAATCTGTTTTATTAAAACTTATTTTCATCGTTTTAGTCATTTCTATCTGTAATAACAACACTGTACCCATTAAAGTAATCACTGAGCTCTACAACAAATCCAGTGTTGGTAATCCCTCTCTTACCTTTGTGATTCTTACCCACTACCTAGATCTTAGCAATTAACTTTATGAGTGTGACATTATTAGGAATAATGACTAAAACTATGAAAATAAAAAAGCTAATAAAATAATAATAAAACTGGCTAGGAACAAGCTGATGTTTCTGTGTGTAGTTTTTTCTTTATAGCTATGCATTACTTTACAGTCTACCAGTATAGTTTGAAAATCAACATACAAAGCACTACAGACAAACAAATAGTTATATTGGTAGTATATCACAGTTATACTACCAACACTACTATTAGTTATACTACAGTACAATACTTTTCTTAAACATATTTCCCTAGACATTTTTTCCTGTTGAAACTGTTTTAATTGTATATATTTTGTTATGTTATGTTCTTTTTTAATTTTATTGAAAAGGCCAAGTTTATTTTTGCTAATTTAGTTTAAATAATAACAATAACAAACTCACAATATTACTCTTATTCTTAATCTATACTTAAAGTGTGACTTCAGTTAGAATGGATATGGAAGACCATTTGTCATGACCTACTTTGTGATGTCTAAGCAAATATCCTTAGCTTAAACAACACTGAGGGGAAATACGTCCAGTGTTGGTGATACATTATACTCTGTTCAATATGAATAAGTGCAAATATGCGTGAATGGCACAGAGAGTTAATCAGTGTCCTGGATTGTGTGAGTAATAGTGTAGTCCCATTGCTGCTGCTGTGTGGCTGAAGCTAAGAAAGTGACAATCTTGATCCCACACAGTCCTCTCTTGTTGTGTGTTTATGTGCTTTTACCTGAATGTATTTCAGTGTGTGTGTGTGCGTGCTCCGTGTTGAAAAACGTGTGCGACTCCGGGGTCACCTCTAGGTTACGGCGATGAGGAGGAGTGCTCTTGTGGTGATTTATGGCTCTCGCAGCACTGTCAGGCAGCCCAGTTTTCCCAGAGGTCTTTGCAACAGGAGCCAAAAAAACACTAGTTTTCCAATGCACCTCTCCCTCGTTCCAACACCCTCCCCACCCTGCACCCCCATCTCCCTCTGCAGCTCCTTATTATTATCCTCCAGTCATTTATTTCCTTCTATACACTCACGGATGTAGTTGAGGGTAAACCTGCCTAAACTCAGTTCGCTCATCTTTCTATTTGTCTGAACTGACGTAAATCTGTATTGCCTGAAGTCTAAGGTTTTGTGTGAAAGTGTTAGTTTTAGTGTTGAGTATTCAGGGATTTGATTATCCGGAAATCAAAGTCATGACCCATGTGAATCATACAGATCTGCCTGCTCAGTTCTGCTGTTTCATCTTAAATACAAGTGTTACATTTCCTACATGGTAGAAAGCAAAACGGGCACTGGTGTTAGGACACTCATTAACAACAACGCCAAGTAGCAGGCCGTGGGAGAAACTGACAGCTAAGCTAGTGCCATGACCAGAGTCGGACCGTCCTGGTCCTGCCTCACTCTTGCGTCAAAGCGAGTGTCAATGTTTGCCACTTTGAGAGGATAAAGAGGGACTATCCTTCTGGTCTCAAGAAAAAAGACATTGAATTACGGGAACAGCAATCAGGTAAACTTGTGTTCTCTTCTCTCGAATTCTGATGTCAGCAGATAACAGTGACGTTAAATTACCTTAAGGTAGCTTGCAGTGAATCTAGTCTGTCTCTCTTGCAAATCTAGCTGGGCAGTGCATTTCTTGGTCTTTTGGTTGCTTGCAGTTTTTGTGCCTGATCAATGGCAGTAAAATATATCCATTTATAACATCCGGTGTTGATAGACTGCACCTCAGAAAAGTTAATCATGCGCTCACATGCACGTGCATGAAATGAAAATCTAATGCAAGATGGAAAACGATGGATCAAATACTGACTATGTTTATTAGCTGGGTAAACTGGGCAATATGAATGCACGTGTCTCAGTAAATAAATAATAATTCATTATATAAATAGTATTTTACTCTCATGCCACGTGATCACGCAAGTTCAAAACGTGACAATATTTCTCGTCAGGGTAAAAACCTGTCTCGCGAGACTCATGCAACTGACACTTTTCACGTGCTGTCAGGCCACACATCAATTTTCTTGCACATTTGTCTTGTGTCATCTACTTCTCATATCTGTATTGTAGCAGTACATCTTCGACACCCTCTACTCTGTGAAAAAGTCGCTCGAATATCTTAAAGGGCACCCAAGGAACTGAAACATATGCATATGCTGAGGTTACTGAAATATCCAACTGGGTACTCAGTTAACTTAAAATTACATGGAAGGTGCTTCAAATAATCCTTTTCATTGGATGAGGTTCCTGTAAGAATCTTTGACAACCTATAAGCTCCTGCAGGACCTCAGGCCACCGCAGTGGGTTCCAGCAAGCACTTTTCTTCAGTTCACAGTTTTAGGAAGAGTGAGCCCCAAAGCACTGTGGGGGGTTCTTAGAAGAATCCATTGCCTAAAAGAGTTATTTTAAGAACCCTGGAGCAGAGTGCAAATTATAAAAAGGAAACCCAGGACAGGGCAGGCGCGTGTTTCAGTGAACTAAAGTCTTAGGATGTTTACAATAGCTGTGCTTGTTTAAAAGGGGTGAAATGCAGTTTTCAGCAGACACTATTAGTGCAGTTTTAAGGTTTTAACCAGGTACAGTAAATATTTATTATATGCCAGCTGGTCTGCATGGAAAAGAGTGCTGATCTCTGTAATTGTCTGTCTGCATCTTTTGGACACCTCAGGTGTTCTTTAGTAAGCGGCTGAACAAGCATGCTTCCTCTAGTCTAAGTTGCATGTTTTCAATCAGTGAATCCTTTCATGGTGAATATTTTGTCTGAGGAACTGAATTTGCGACATGGGAAACAAAATGCTGCTTTAAACGAGTAGTCACGCCAATCTCTATCTTTGTACTAATTGCAGCTTAAAGAAGGCTTTTTCACGCCAAACAGTTTCACAGGGCATTTGTCCAAAATCACCTGCTTGGGTTCAACAGTGCCAAGGTCAACCACTGAGTCTGTGAATTATTCCTCTGGCCTGCACAGTTGTACCGTCACAGGCTCACCAGACTGGCTAGCACAAGAGAAACCATGGCTTGCGGGGGTGCGTGAAAGTTGTTGTAGCAGGTGTTTTTGGTGCCACAGGTGCAGGTCTTCCCTCCAGAAGCAAACGATTTGACTAAACCTTTGAATATCCATATTTTCCACTTCCCAAATGAATTTAACCTAGCTAGTTAGCTTACGCAAAACTGAGCACATGTAGTAGCCTATACCCAGATGCTGCTGGTAACAATCAGTCAAGGTTTCCACGTGTCATCAAATGCCTTTGATAAGATTATGACTTGATAACTGACTAAATATGCATATACATGTTAAATATTAAAAAAAATATTATGCAAACTCTTTTCGGGGGAGGGAGAGGGGAACCGGAAGCTCTGTAAGCGGGGCCACCCATAGCGCAAGGTCTGAGTATAAAATTTGAGGAACTCCAATGTACATATAAGTGCACTCATCTCTAAAAAACACTGGGGGCTCTATGTTAAAGGTCTAAGCACATGGCGTGACGCTTTTGGTGCTCTTGCGTTTGGAGCGCGAACAACTCCAATTTTGCGGGGAGACAAATGGTCAGTGCACCAGATGCATGGTTCAAAATGGTTCTACATAGTCTGTGAATTACTCATGGGTGTGTTTTGGCAGTAGCATATAATAGACCTATCAGAGTGCCATCTCCCATTCCCTTTAAAAACCAGGTGCACTTGTACCTTGGCGCATTGCCATTATAGAAGCGGATGAATGGCGCATTTTAAAAAACATCAATTGCCTGATTGAACGGCAGACTCACATCAGTGTCCTGTCTCCTCTATGAAACGTCTGGATCCTTACTGCGCTGCATTATTATAAACTGTGATGAACCGGTTGTGGGTCACATCTCTCCCCTTCACTGGTTTCTTTATTTTGTGTTTTATTGCTGTATGAGTGATTTCTTTACTTACGTTACTCATTTACTTTCATGATAAGAGAGGCTGTCAGTCATTTTAAACATTTCCATGTTTATAGTAAAGTCACAACAAATATTGTTGGGCATTTAAGCAGCAAAAAATTATTAATTTAGTTATAAACATGACATGACAGGACAGTGGACAGCGTATTCAGCTCTCTTGAATTCTTTGTCAGCTCCTAAAGGGAGGCGCACCAGAAACAACTTGAGAACTACTGAGTTAAATTATAAAACTCATAAATTTCTCTGCTCGTCATTTTCCACCTCTCTTGTCTTTTGCAGTCTCTTTTTGTCTCATCCTCTTGTCTTTGAGAGTCACTCACCAGGTTGCTAATGCTCTTCAAGGATCCTTCATATCAGCAGACTATTAAAAAGCCCTCGACTCAGCACCCTGGCATTACCTGTTGCAATCTCCTCATTTAGTTTCAGCAGCAGATTTCTCTCTCACAAATCAATAGGAGGGGGACTGCAGACCACTTGAAGGAAATGAATGGCAGAAGTAATAATTACCATATATTATCATGAGATGGATGATGAAATGTAATAAAAACGTGCAAGAGAGATTTGAGTAAACCATTTCACAGAACCCTTCCCAAAAATGACAACTAATCACCCAAACAAACAAACAAAATCATTTATTTTCCATTTTGACTCACATGTCTGATGTGTTGCATTGACCCAGGCCACTGTGGCCCCGTTTCGCACCACTTGGCTAACTCCAGCTTTATTAATTACCTCATTAGCTAATGAGAGGAAGGATAATGGAAGGCTGTGTTTGCCAGACATGGTGACCAAGTGAGGCGGACGGAAAGCATGACGGTCAGCATCTGAAAGCACAGGCAGCATTAACCTTTGGATTTGCTCAGTGGAGGGAGAATTTAGACTCTGATGCTATACGCCCACAGATCAGGGAGTATCAGTGGCCACACTTAATGAGATAACATCAGGAAACGGTTTCCCTTCAGATATGCAGCTATTGCTAAAACATCAACACAATTTATTTGCTTGTATTTTCCTCAACTAATCAAGAGTACAATCAACATTTGTATAAAAGCTATTTTACCCTATTTGCATTCTCAGAACTAATTGAATAATTTATAAATGTTCCAATTATAGGCATCAACAATATTTAATTAATTAATTAACTTTTTAATAGCAAAAAGAAAAATGTTATTTATTTTACATTACAAGGCAATTTCTAGATAAAAAGAGAATGGACATACATTTCAGAAGACTTTTTTTTAATTGAGTCCTGTTTGTCTAATGTTGATAGCTAGTTCAGAGAGCTAAGCTCACTTTTTTACAAAATAGGATAGACTCATTCATAATGCAGAGCTTATTGCATATTCCAAATGAGATTGGGCCTGATAATTTGCTGATGAATGAGGCTTGTGGAATTCTCTTGTATGTGGCATTTACTTTCATTAACTATATAGGCTACTGTAACCGCCATTGCGATAACTCAAAATGTGTCTTCTTCTACTGGCTAAAAGAAGAACTCCATTGTCAACCTGGATCAGATCATGACAATACTGTCAAAATGAATCTTAAAATCAACCCCTTAAACACTCACAACTAGTCTTCATCAAATATAGTTATGTGTACTCTAACCTTGATTCGATTGCTTTCTCTATGCATTCCAATAGTGCATGTGCACAGGCTGCAGCATTAAAAAGATGTTGCGAAAGCACAACTCAAAGCTATCATAAAACTCATAAAAGAAAGTGCTAAAGTAATTGCCAATTACCATAAATTAAGTTAGAGCTAGTTAGAGTAATGGGCAGTCAACTAACCAACATTAGTACTCATACCTGTCAAGTTTTGGATTTGAAAATAAGGGAAATTTTCCGGCGCCCACCGCAAGCAGTACCACCACCCCAACCAAGCTCCAGTATCCCTTATATTTTATATATTTTATATTTTTGACAGGTGTTATAGCCTAAATGAAAACACAAAAGGCTATATATGAAGACCATTTATTTAAATGCTTATTTGCATTTTCTGTTCATTAACATTGCTTGTCTTTACATTTACATTTCATTTTCATTCCACACATTCTTTTGATTTCACATTCGCCGTAAAGACACATTGTACCTGCAGCAGTTTACTGTGAGCTGAGATCAATGACTGATTTCGCGGCAATTGCAAAGAAAAATGCTGCGAGACCAGGCAAAAGTGTGGTTCCAACTTTGTGCAGCCTGAGAAAAGCAACTGCGGTCGCCGGACTCGGCGCCTGCAGCCTCCTTGCACCAGGGAGTTTTTACTGTCATGTGTCCTAGTGACGTTTTGCAGCGCCGGCTAGAGTCGGACACGATTTCTAACCAGCATACCATATTTTAACTCCAACATGCATCACGTTAAGTCAGCCCTGCGCAGCACCGCATGAAGTCAAACGCACCGGGGTATTATTATTTTTATTATTATTTTTTAATAATGCTAAAATAAGGGAGATTTACGGGGAAATACGAATACGGGAGGACGGTGGTAAAGAAGGGTAAAATACGGGAATTTCCCGGCCAAAACAGGATACTTGACAGGTATGCGTACTAAAACCTTTCATGCCACTCACTGTAAAGGCCTTTATATAGTTGAAAATTCTGGACATGTAGCACAAATTACTTCATGACTACTGCAACTCTCTTTTGTGAGCATTAACACGTATTAATTACACAAAAACCACAAACAAACCAAGGATTACAATCTACTATACACCCACTGACACATCTGTCATGTCTGTCGTTTCTGTGAAATATTGATCCAGCTCATCCTGCCTTGGCAAAACATTTGAATGAAAGATCCCTTTCAGAATCAGAATAGGATTTTTGCCATGTAGTTTTTACACAGACAAGGAATTTGTTTTGGCGCCTAGGTGCGCAACAACAATAAACATAAACCTATATAGATATAAATCTATCTAATGGTGGTAATGGAGCGGTGGTAATGGAGCAGTGGCTAAGACACATGGCTTTGGTGTGAGAGACCTGGGTTCAAATCCACTGTGAGATACCAATGAGTCCCTGAGCAAAACGCTCATTGCTCCAGAGGTGTGCGACCTCTGACATGCAATTGTAAGTCGCTTTGGATAAAAGCGTCAGCTAAATGAGTAAATCTAAAAAATATGAGTTTTACAGAATATATCAAGTATTTATGTGCAATAGAAGAATCAGAATCAGATCTGACATGTTGTGCAAACATTTAATGGGGGAGGGGGGCATGACAGTCAGAGTCAGCGGGGGGATCATGGCCTTGTTGATGCGGCCAGTTGCAGACGGGAAGAAACTGTTCATGTGGCATGAGGTTTTGGTCCTGGAGCTGATCTGTGCGGTGACGGGGTTGGTGTCACAACTGACCAATTGACGCTTGAAGCGAAAATAGAACTGGTTCAGCTTGTTGGCCAGGCGAGAGACATTAACAGAGTGGGGGGCTTTAGGTTTACAGTTGGTGATCTGTCTGTATCCCCTCCAGACAGAAGCCGAATTGTTTGCAGAGAATTTGTGTTGTGGTCTCTCTGAGTACAGTGGTTTAGCTTCTCACACTTCCTTGCTAAACCTGTACTTAAACTCAGCCCTGTCCATGCTCCTTAATGCCTCCTCCTTTTCCGGCCTTAGCTGTTGGAGCTTAGCGGTAAACCAGGGTTTGTTAGTGTTATAACTCACCCTGGTGCGTGATGGAATATAGCTGTCCTCGCAGAAACTGATGTAGGAGGCCACAGCATCTGCAAACTCATCCAGACTGTTGGTAGCAGTACTAAACATATCCCGATCAGTACAGCCCAAACACGCCTAATGGTCCTCTATAGCTTTACCGGTCCACTGCTTTGACGTCCTCACCGCAGGTTTACAGATTTTTAATTTTTGCCTCTATGCAGGAATCAGGTGGACCATATTATGGTCGGAGTGACCCAGTGCAGCGCAGGTACAGCATGATAGGTACTGTATACTGTGGTGTAATAGTGGGGAGATTTTAGCTAGGATTTTCCTTATTAAAGGTTTATCAAGGTTTGTCTGTGTGTCCTGCACGTTTGCCTGCAGTGGAGAGTAAAATGTTTTGCAGTTTATGAGTAAATATTCCAGAACAAGAGAACAGTGCTGCACACCTCCACCTTTTGTTTTGCTTGAGAGTTCTGTGCAGTTTGCTCAGTATAGTTGGAAGTCTTTGCTTTTCCCCACCAGTTCAGTTTATTGCACAGTGAGCGCAAGTTGGAAAGAAATAATGCCTGAACAACAAATAAATCTACTGGTGCTGTTCACCTGACTACTTAAATGTAATTGTAATAAATGCTCATAAAGCTCATAAGCTTTAAAAGACAAAACTGTGGGGTGGAATCAGTCAGTCAGCAAAAAATGGAAATATTGTCCAGTTTCAAAATAAATGGATTTCATGGTTGGAATGGTTCCTTCCTCAGTCGAGGTTAACATCTGGGCTTACAAGTCCACAAAATCAAACCAGATTTTAAGCGACAAAATGGTGAATTAAATGATTTCAGTTTAAAGTGAAAGCGATTTCCATGCCCTGGCGCTTTAATGAGATGGCCCTGTGGAGGCATATAAAATGACCAGAGGAACTTACACTTCTCTAGAGCTCATTAGGTAATTGGGGTTGGTGGTTGGGGAATGCCAATGACACTGCTGTTTCTGATGGGATAAAATTCATGGATCTTTCAACCTCCCGTGTTGATAGGAGTGTCATCCGGAAATGGCTCATTGTACAAAGGCCAAGTGAGTGTTAGGAGAGACTTGAACCTTGAAGATAAAGTTATAAATACACAGAGCAGTTACAGAAACTCACAAAAGTCAGTACACCACCTACATTTTTGTTAATATTTGATTATATCTTTTCATGTGACAACACTGAAAAAATTACACTTTGCTAAAATATAAAGTAGTGAGTGTACAGGTTGTATAACAGTGTAAATTGGCTGTCCCCACAAAATAACACATCACACAGCCATTAATGTCTAAACAACTGACAACAAAAGTGAGTACACTCTAAGTGAAAATGTCCCAAAATTTGGCCCAAAGGGTCAGTATTTTGTGTGGCAACCATTATTTTCCAGCCCTGCTTAACCCTCTTGGGCATGGACTTCACCACAGCTTCACAGGCTGCCATGACGACATCACGGAGCTGATGGATGTTAGAGACCTTGCACTCCTCCACCTTCCATTTGAGGATGCCCCAAAGATGCTCAATAGGGTTTAGGTCTGGAGACATGCTTGGCCAGTCCATCAACTTTACCATAAGCTTCTTTAGCAAGGCAGTGGTCGTCTTGGTGATGTGTTTGGGGTCGTTATGTTGGAATACTGCCCTATGGCCCAGTCTCCAGAGGGAGGGGATCATGCTCTGCTTCAGTATGTCACAATATGTCAATATCTTGGCATTCATGGATCCCTCAATGAACTGTAGCTCCCCAGTGCTGGCTGCACTCATGCGGCCCAGACCATGGCACTCCCACCACCATGCTTGACAATAGGCAAGACACACTTGTCTTTGTACTCCTGGTTGTCGACACACACATTTGACACCATCTGAACCAAATGCATTTACATTTATATTTACTCATTTGGCAGACGCTTTTATACAAAGCAATTCACATTTGAGAAACAACGTACAAGCATCAACAAAGCATCAAATACAGCACGAAATCTGCAACTGACAATATACACTATACTAGGGTGAGCGGCAATAAATACTAGTAACAGCTAAAAGCACATATCACATCAAGGGGGTAAATACCTTGGGAAAGAAGAGTTAACAAAAAAAGGCAATCAATACGAGATAATTGTAAGGGGATAGGAGAAGAGGAGCACAAGAAATGCATGTTAGAGGTTAGGAGTTAGAGGTTTTATAAGAGAAAGTGTTCTGGGAAGAGAGAGCTTCTTGAAATTAGAGAGGGACGCCCCTGCTCTGATGGCATGTTGTAGCTCATTCCACCATTGTGGTGTCACAGATGAAAACAGGGACTGAGAATGCTTTGTGTGTAGGGATGACAGAGCCAGGCGGCATTCGTTGGAGGATTGTAGTGGTAAACTTGTATTATGGAGTTTAGGTACCACAACCATGGTCCTAAAAGGACAGCTGGTCATCAGTCATGACATCCAAGTTTCTCACCACTTTGGTTGGAGTGATGGTTGAGGAGGCAATTTGTAGTTTGATGTTATGGTGGATATATTGCTTGGCTGGAAAGCTTAGAGAGGTTTATCTTGGTTTCATCAGCCCACAGTGCATGGTTCCAGTAATCCATTCAGCTAACTGTTCGCAAACTTTCTTGTGCATCATCTTTAGAAGAGGCTTCCTTCTGGGACAACAGCCTTGCAGACCAATTTGATGCAGTGTGCAGCGTATGGTCCGAGCACTGACAGGCTGACCCAACACCCCTTCAATCTCTGCAGGAATGTGAGTACACCCCTCACAAAAATGTCAGGCGTGTACTCACTTTTGTGAGATACTGTGGACAGAGAGTTATTAAATATACTCATATGTAATGGAGTTTTGGCTTCAAAGATATCCAGAAAGGCTGTAACAATACCATAATAATCTGACACAGAGATTCTTTTTCTAATGATAATTAAAATTACTTTGCAGCATGGTGGTGGTCCAATCTCTGCACTGATGCTGTCTAAGGTAAAAAAAAAAGTGAACAAAGGATAACATGTTGGTTAGAATGTGATTTTCAGGGACTTTACGGGATTATGGAAGTTCACTTGTCTCAATTTAAAAGCCATCTTGGGGCGGCTTTAATCTTCTGTGCCAGTGGAAGTCAATGAGAAAAGGACCAACCCTACAACAACATGGGGCTAATTTCACTACAAGAAGAACTGACGAGTTCCTTCAATGGATAGTCAGGGACCTTATTACCTTAACGCCTCTCAGTAATGAAGCATAAAACTCATTCCGCATGTACACATACACACACCTAACTTATACAGAGCAGTAATTACTGTCCCCTGCCCCTGCTTACCCCTGCTATTTGAATGTGTTAGCAGTCACCACAAATATTCAACAGATGCAGATGAGACGCCTGGCATATTCCTGAGGTCACAGCCCTGGCATTACATTTTAATGGACACACTTCTGCTTCTATTAAACAATTTAAACTTTTTTTCATTCCCTCCATCAGTTCCTCCATCACGCTGCACTCTCAAGAGTAGCCTCTAACCCCTTGCTTTATACTGTAAGCCCCTTCTACGAGACAAACCAAAGTTAAAGCACCATTATGGAGTAATTATATCTTAAAGTAACAGCTTCAAAATCATTTTGATGGCGAATGGTGTCTCTGTCATTGCCACTAATTCGCCAATATGTGTATCGCACAAGAGAAGAGAGGTTCTAACTGACCTCTCGGGATGCTTTTGTACGCCCTCTGTGGCCCAATCGGCTGCTATACGCCTTCCACACGGACCAGAAAATCCCCAATTCCTGGACAGTGTGTAGGGAATGAGCCCGTCACTGATCCTGATTGCCCCAGAGTCATTTAAACTGGTCTTTCCAGATAACCGTCACCAAATAACAGTAAAGTAACGCTAGTGGTATCAATAAAGACTTGGATCGTTGAGCAGTCTCAATAATGGTATCAATATCAATAAAAATTTACGATCCCCATCCCTCTAAGTGAGGAAATATGTTTGTAATTGGATGCATTGGAAACATTTTTGCAAATTTTGGTAAATGGAAAAATTGTATAAAAGAAAAATCATCAACAAAGAACTGAATCAATAAAAGTATTGCTTTGGTTATGGTGCTAAAAGTGTTCAAATTGCACCGGTGTGTTTTCACTGTCTTTTGGCTTGTTCTCCAACAACACAGCATCATGTTACCATTAGATCTGAAGCATACACAATTACAGCACACACTTCAGACCTATTTAGTTCAGTGTTACACAAGAACTCAGATTTAACCTTTATTTCTGTATTTCAAAGGCAGATGATGCCCTCCACTTAAAGCCACACTGAATTAATTGCTGCATATCCTCAGCAATTCAGTTGGATCTTCAGAGGAAGGCACTCAACGCGTATCTCTCTGCGAGAGAGATTGTATCTTTTTCTTCTTCCAGCTCAGCGTCACTGTTCGAGACAATCAATGTTTCCACTGCTTTGGCGGACTTTTTTTCCTACATGGTGATCAATTGCCTCAGTATTCCAATGACCAACAACCCAATAATAAACCAGAAACCTACCCCCTTCACCCATGCACCTCACATTCTAAATTACACCCTGATAAAAACGTGCAGCTACAAAGGAGCATCATCCATCACGGGCCAGCATTGAGATGAGGATGATAATACTCTGCAGCTAATAGCCCACCAGCTGACACACACGCACAGATAAAGAGTCTAGATATGCACGCGTGCATGTGATCTCTCATCTCTCTCTCTCACATATGCATAGACACACAGACAAAGTCATTCACACACACTTCTCTTTCTCTGTCTCTTCTCCCACCCTCACCCTGCCACCCTCTCAATCAATCAGAGAAAGTTTGCACTGCAAACAGTCTTCAACCTACACCATTTTGTCTGTTAATGAGTCGTACAAATCTTTTCTTAAATAAAAATTCAAACAAATTTGACACTTGAGTGGGGATTATCTTATTTTATCACTGCAAAAAAAAAATCTCATTCTTATCGAATTATTTCTGACAATATTTCAGCAGTAAAAAAGTTATTATGATGTTCTGAAGAATATTGTAACCTGAAACAAATATGAATAAACTTGTTTTAAAGTATTTTCTGTAATTGAACTAAATTAATTTTCATTTTAGTGCAGCTATCTGGCTTAGTCTTTGTGGTTTCAAGATCAATTTTAGTTTCAATTGTTGAACTTCCTTAATTTTGTCAACTAAGTCTGACCTTTGTGTTTGTTTCCAACCTGGATGATGATCTGACTGCTGCTTCTTGGCCCATTGGACATTACTCTAATCACTGTAGCAGCAACTGATATATTTTGATTGCACATCTGTCACTCAGTCACTGAGTAATTGTGTATGTGTGTGTGTCAGCAGCTAATTGCTATCTTTGATAGACGCTACAACAATCACTATGTTCCCAGACTTCAGCTACTAACTGTACATTATTATTACCTATAGCAATTGTGACTAAAATGATCAACCATCATGCCCTCTCTATTCCCACTTTCATTCCTCTCCTCTCAAAGGCATCACTCCCTTTTCTCCGTGCTCTCCATCTGTCACTTTCACTCTCTCTTCCTCTAGTCATGATCCACTAGGTTCATTCGCTATGTAAACACACACTGCCCATCTCTGTCTCTTACTTCTAGCCCTTTCTTACACACTCTGCCTCCGCTTTGTGTCCTTTCGAACTGTTTGTCCATGTCAGTGTTAAGCTGCTTGTCTCAGGATATAAACTCCATGCCGTCACATGGAGGCTGTGTCGGGCATATTAAACAGGCTATGAGCCAATAAAGTTGGCCGGTGTGAATTTTAGAAACCACAATAATCTGCCTTGTGTCTCTGTTTATTCTCTTTCCTGAGAAATTGACATAGTAGAGTTTCTTGAGCTAATCTGCCACTTAATTTGTAATGTATACAGACGTGGGGTGTTGAGTGATAGTTTCAGGTGTCTGCAGGTTTAATTGAGCTCCATTTCCAGCCACAGTAGGCAGGATTTTTTAAAACTCTAGCTGTCTTACTATTCTAAATCACCAGAGAAGACCATGCTATTGTAGCTGGACTGCTTTGAAAAGTTTTTACGCTCGCTTGAGGTGGTTTTTGCCTTTGTCAAAAAAGATTGATTGTCAAAAAGTGATTGATAATGAAAATTAGATGTAAGCATATTCATTTCTGCTCTCTCAGAGAGATCATCATTTATGAAACATTAAAAAATAACAATGTGTGATACAATTCAAAAAAACATTTCACCAAATCACCATCAACACATGGCTTTCTCCACAGCACCAGCTGGCTTGACAGGCAGCTATAACAAAACAAAACAAATCTACGTTTTCTGAATAGGATCACAATCAGAGCAGGCAAACACATTTTCTGGTCTTCACTAGAATATCATTTACGCAAATGTCTTGTGTATGCATGAGAAATTGAGCATAAAAGTCATAACTGGCTCTACAATGACAAGGACCTCTTCCTTCAGTTCACTTTTTTAAGTTATTTGTTTTGTCAAACAGCAACCACTACATTATTTACCTTTATTTCTACATTGTGAGGTACAAACATCAAACATCAAAGTCCCTGTTAGTCCATGCCAATTTATATTGGATATTTCTGAGGGTATAATAGCAAAGTCACTCAGAATAATCAAAAGCAAAATCATTTGACAGACCTCTGCTAGGACCACTCGCTAAGGTGCTCTGTATTGGCTTAAAACACATCTGACTCTCAGCTAATTCTTACCAAATGAAAATGGCTCACTGGTGTATCCGCTCTGTGAGCAGCAGTGCCATGTGTTATGTTTTTATATTTCAATTTAACTGATCCCATTGATGCAGCCAGGATCAATTGAAGACAGACACCAGCGAAGAGCTTTAGATCGACTTTGATCACAAGTAAGCATTAGCCCTAAGCAAAACCAATCAACTCCGTCTGCTGATGCAATGAAATCAAATGCACTGGAGTGGAGTGTGGCATAGACTCTTGAGCATATCACAGCATGAACTGATTATATTGGTTTCTCTGCTCTGGTTCAAAGAGGTCATACTAGCGTTTTTGCCCTTTTCCCGTTCCTTTATTGTGTTATAAATTTTTTGTGCATTTCATAGGTTTGCAACGTAAAAAACACCAAAGTCCACCCCAAAGGGAGTAACCATCTCTCACATAAAACACTTCCTGAAAACAGCTTGATGTTAATCCAGACTTTACTTCCATAATCCTATCTGAGTCACTATGTAACATGCGTCATAATGCTCTCCTAGCAGCCCTCAAAAAACCTGGTGGAGAAACACACTGAGCTACAGCACACACAGTGACAAGTAGTGTTTTGATTACACTACCTCGTGCTTCTCACGACCCTACTCTGCTTCTAATTGGCTAGTTGTCCTTACCCAGGTACTCCACATGTGCTACTCCCACCAATGATCAAATAGACGTGAGATGCCTCACTCGGTGGCTAATACAGAGCGTTAAACACACAGGGTGATGAGAGGTGTTGCAGCAATGTGCAGTATGATAGAAATAGTGCTTTTTGAAAATGAAACCGTGAATAAGCATAATAGGACCCCTTAAAGCAGGATGAGATAACACGCTTACTCTGGAAAAAAAGTAGGTTTAAAGTGAAAATATGTAACTTTTGAAAGACAATTATGCATTTTCCTTACGCAAATGAAAGTTGACTTAATTAGCAATCAACATACCCTTGTTTTGCTGCAGCCTTACTTGGTCTAGTATGACCTTGCTTATAATGGCTATCTAATGTCAAACTTCAGACAGCGCATTGGGAAAGTTTAGGCAAAACACTTAAGTTGTGATTGCATTAGCCAATTGGTGTCACCTGATTCATTCATGATTCACTCTTGGTGGTTCAATAGTTGACCAATGGGCGACCGGCTGACTTGGAACATCCAACCATATTCTGTTGTTCACTTTACTGAGATCTAATGTCCATGTATGTATGGGGGACATCGTTCTCAAACAGAATCCTCAGATTCTTTGAGATCTCCCACAAACGACAGAAATAAGTTTCTGGCTGAGATTACAGTACTCATTTATGACTTCTCTACTTGTGCTAAGGTTAAACTATGGTTATGCACTTACCAGTATCCTGTAATAACAACTGGTGGCCTGTTTACCCAGAGTTCAACAACCTTACATTAAAGTCTAAAGCTTCACTATCAGCCTTCAATAGACACAATGAGTGTTTGTTTCGTTACCTCACAATACAAAAGTATTTAGCACAATGAGAAGATACAGACAATTTCACCATTCTAGAGACTAGGGCAGAGAATTTAGAGCCATTTCTATGACTGCATACAGTGTAACCTGGTGTTAGCTAACAGCAGCACCACAGGGATGCCCCTTTAGCATCTATATGGAATCCTGTTCAGTAGAGATCAGAGGGCCAAAAACCTAATTCCATGGCGGATTAGCTATGTAGGGATGAAGTTAATTTGCTCTGCATGCAGAGGAGCTTCTGTGAGCTCAAAGGATGATCCAGGATACCGTTCATTCTCCTATTATAAATTATTAGTAAATGTGCTCTGTCAATAGGCTGAGTAGGAAAACACAAACACACATCCACTCCCTGAGGTGTGTTTGGAGAAATGCGTGTGTATGACAGCAACCCCCCTGTCCTTGCGTTACTCCTGAGTGTAATTACAGCTCTTAAAGATGAAGGATCACTCACTATTAATTAATCAATACACAGCACACAGGGGGGAAGAGAGGGAAAGCAAAGCAAGCAGTTGGTGCATTTCCAGAATGCAATACATCCATTTTGGGCAGGGAAAAATCATTATCTGATGTTCAGCACCCCGTATATATCTAAACCGTACAAGGTTAAAGTGGTATCATTCTGTCAGTCGAGGACATAACTTACCTATTGTCCTATAAAAAGGTCTTCATTTTTATAAAACACTTCTGTCAGGTTTTGTGTGTGTGTGTGTGTGTGTGTGTACCTAGCTGTGTTCCAGTCTTACAGTCTTCATACTTTATAAAAATATCACACAAAACCTGCATATTTTACATGGAAACTAATTAGGTGGGTGTTTGATCAGTTAGACATAATATATTCATTATACTACATGAAGAAACAAATACAAATCAGAAAGCCGGAAAGCTTTAATCGCCCTTCTAAATTGCATTTGATATTAAATTATTTGCAGACCTGAAGAGACAACCTCAAGATAATAGAAAAAAATTCTCAAGTCTGGAGTCGTGTAAGGAGGAGCTGCCAAATAAACATTAAGTAGAGTAGAAAACACAATGCCCTGCTGACATGTAGTGCTGTAAACGCAGTGTAAAAAAAGGCTCCAAGAGTAAATAGTGGAAATATTTTCAGCTGTAGATTATTATACATTTAGTACACTGGTGAGTATGTACTCAGTAGCAGGACACTATAAATGTGACTGACTTGTTCAACACCAGCCTATGTCCAATAAATAGAGTACTGAAATAATGTAATTAGTTACTTTCCACCGCTGGCCATATTTGAGGTGTTACTGTTAACACTGATAACTGTGGATGGAATTCTTGAACCAAAGGCTTTGCTACATGTCAGAGCTAAGGCCTTTTAAAGCTTGGCTGCTTTCTTTTGATCAAAGAAGATCACTCAGTGCGTGCACACACACGCACACACACACATACACACACACACACACACACTATGAGTCATGACATAAGGCTTATCAATAGCCCTTCAGTTACGCTCATTAGAGCCTCAATTAGCACCAGCTTCTTTGATTCCTGGCATGGTGTAGCAAAAGAAGGCGTAGTCATGCACGCATACGTGTTTCTAGAAGCAACATTTACTGAAGTTCATTAACAACACAGCTATTGAGGGAGCACAAAACAACATAATCTGCAAATTGCTATTAGACAGCATGCGGGGACAGATTCATGAGAGCAGCACAAGTTTAGAGAGCGAGGAGGACACAGTGCCGAGAGTGATCGATGTTTTAAGCCTCCCGAGGAACTGGGTCTCTGGATTTGAGCGAGCAGAAGGGTTTAATTTGCTTTCTAGCTTCAAAGCAGCTCAATCTCAGTTTGGCAGTTTGTATCGTTCGCATGTAAACTCCAACTGAGAGAAACTCTGCTGGATTTTACCCTGAGAGCGAAGTGTCACCCTGTTAGACTGCACCTTCAAAATAACATCAGGGAGCTCAGCTTTGACTGTTTTTGAGTAATGGAGTTAATAGACAATAGTGTGACAGTTTTTGCCACGTCTTAACGTATTTTTAATAGAAATCATCCTGAGCACTGCAAAAATAAAACCATAGTTTCCTCAACCTCATCCTGTTTGCCCCAATTATGGGAACATGCTCTTCCTGTTCAAAGACTGGGAAAGAGAATGAAGGTAACTACTGCAATGTAAAATGAAATGCTAAAGAAAGAAAAAAGCTTAAGATCTTTGGATAAAGCCAGAGACTTTGACATCATCATGTCAAGACTGCAAAGGTGGAGAGCCGTCAGGGGGTAAAATGTGCTATGAGATGGGACCACAAACCTAGGTGTCATGGATATAACCATTCTTGATATTTTGAGCTTTAATCCATCTAAGAGTATTTTGCTGAATGTTTCTGTACAGAATTCATGAGGGGAATTTGTAGTATGAAGCTTCACTTTGTAAAATACTTAATTCATAAAAGATTTCAATAAAACTATATACTGTTTTTATAACAATCAACCAACTGACGGCCAGTGAAGTCTGCATCTGAAGCAGAAAGTGCCCTTGAATTCTCCTGTGGCAACCCTGTCTCCTACATATGTTGCTTTACTACTACTTTGAAACAGAAAATGCATCTTGTTAGAAACTTGCAGGACTCTGGTGTTTATTGCAAAGTCCTGCACTTTGTACACCCACCTACCCCAACAGAGCTACATAAATGTTTACAGCAAAACTAGAGTTTATTAACTTGGGTTTTTTCATTATTAGCAACGTTGTTTCATTTAGATTTCAGCAATCTGTTTTTTGTTCTTTTAATTCATGGGGAAGGTTTATGTTTAGATACGTTTTTACTCTGTAAAAAAACACAAAACCCTTTTGTCCAGTCCTGCATCAACATTCCCAATGTTTTGCATTAATTGTTAAATCATTACATGCTAAAATAAATTTGAATTACAGAATTTCAGCTGCCAGCTGTTGTTAGGACATAAGGCAAAAAAAAGCATTTTGGCAGTTTAAAACAAATCATATGAGATCAACATGACTGTACTGTTCTGTAGAGCGTATTCAATTTTTTAATATGTAAAATATTTCAGTCTATTCGAAATATTCTAGAATTCTTCTGGAAAGCTGCTTTAAAAAGTCATTTGAGAAAAATGAGCATCTTCAAAGATTAACATAGATATACTATCAAAAACACATGCACTCACTCTTCAAGCACAAAAAAAGCGTCATGTTTTGGCAGCAACACAGCTGTCATCAATCAATGCTGGAACAAATCCTTCAATCCCTACCAATACAATATTATCCTAGCTATTGCAGCAAATACTAATTTATTTACATTGCTGATATTGATATTGACGTGTTTTTTCACCTTTAGCAGGTTGATAGATGGCTGGATGGGTGGAAGGAGGTGATTTGGTGATTTAGGGTCCAATTCTGGCCACTAAAATTGGTTTCTGCCAGAGTAATACATCAAAGGGAATTAAAAGGTGATTGCGGCGTGTGTGTGTGTGTGTGTGTGTGTGTGTGTGTGTGTGTGTGTGTTTGTGGCAATGAAAAGAGAGGGGAAATGGGTTGGTTTGATGGTGCCATGTTAACACAAACACACACATACACACACAGCAGATGGATTAGGATGTGGACAGAAGAAGAAATTGGATGGAAAGAATGGGGAAGAGATGGAGAGAATGGCTTCAAACTCTCATTGACCTTAGCCTGATTCCGGTTGCCCTAACAAACATGCGCACACACGCACACACACACACACACACACACACACACACACACACACACACAAGCATGCTCAAGTGCACACGCCCTCGGTTTTTCCATAGCACTAAACTCTGAGTGATGGGGCACTTGTCTCATCATCATGGCTGTCATGTCAGACAGACACAGAGGATTAATGATATCTAGGAGAGCTGGCCACTTTGGCTCAGGTAGCGGAGAGAGAGTGCTCAGCCTGAAACTTTCCATGCACCATAATGATAAAAAAAGGGGAAAATACCTTTTCTTGACATTGTTGTATCTATTTTTTCACATACTACTGCTGCTCTGATATCTAAAAGAATAAAGAAAGGTTAAATAGAATGTTCATTCCACAATACCTATTGACAATCTTCCTAGCCCTATTCCCTCTCAAGTAATCAGCAGTGAGCTCACCATAGTGTGTAGTTCTACATTAACAGCGTACGGCAGGTAGCTGGAATGTGCAGAGAAATTTGAAAAACAACTCCACAAACCTTGCAATATCAACTTTAGCAGTACAGTGTCTTTGTCTAGCTACGGCATTATTCATCTTTTTATGTGAGTCTCACAGCACGTTATTAAGGTTAGGGAAAGACTGTGGTCTTGCTTAAATATAAAGAAAGTCACTTGAAACACAAGTCAAGACAAACTTGCTCCAACCCTAACCAGATTTTTTTTTTTGCATAAACCAATCCGCATGTGATACTTAGGATATAAACCTCAGAAACACACTATCTACCCAACCACCTCCCTATAGCTTCCTTCATTAGAAAAAATGGTGTTAGTTAACACACTCAAGGAAGAAATTACGTTTCTCTGAAAAAGGCAATTGGCAACAACAATTTGCACTTTATAAACGTAATTTCATGGAGACTGGGTTGCGTATAAAGGTGTTAATTATGGTGAGATGGTGGCACCAAAAGAAACGTAGAGGTTCACCAAAATATTAGTTTCAGTAGGGACCTTACACGTTCTCGGGCCCTAATGATTTCCTTAGTTCTAATATGGTCTTTGCACGTTTTGTGCACAGGACTTAATAATTCCTTCAGTTCCAATAGGGACCTCATACATTTTCGTGTTTGGGCCCTAATTACATGTTGTATGAACTTGCTAGGCTATATGGGCCACCACATATATATGCTATGATGGTAGAGTCATGAAATTAAAAGACAGATGTACAGTAGGCTACACGCCAATAAAAAATGTGCAGTGAAACACAAAGGGGTGTTTATTTTTGGTAACATAAAATAACTTTTCTTAGTTACACTGTAACGTGACAAGTTACTTTATATTTGGCAGGAATCTTGTAATGTATTTTTAAAAGTAACCCTGGTCATCACGTTGGAGGCATAAACATGCTTAGCAAATGTCATGGCAATCTGCTTGTTAGATAGATACTGTATCTTGCGTTTAAGTTCACATTTTGGCCTGCAGGTGGCACTAGAGAAAAGGTTTATCCCCCAGAGAGCATGGTTTATTTAGTGGAGTAAACTCATTGAACACTTGTCAGTTATAGTTTTGAGATAGGATTACAGCGAGATAAGGACATTTTATCTTATCTTAAATCACATATCTGTGTTTCCCAGGCATTCTCAGCAGACTTAGACTGATATTTCTAAACCAAAGCACAGCTGAGGTACTGTTTTTAAGGCCTCAAACTCATGCTCTTTGTATATGCCGGGTTTCTGACTCAGAATGACAAAATAACACCTATTCTGACTGAAACACGGATTTCTGCAACATAAAGCACATTATGGAGTTCAATTTAAAATACAGGACTGGACAAATCAACTGTCAGGGACTAACACAAAACAACACTGAAATCTTCTGTTGTAGTTAAAGCTTTACCAGTTTATTTTAAGCCGTCCCACACTTTTCTTTCTCTGTATTCTTGTAACCAACAGCATTGGTTGTTGTTTGAACACCTACTTAAGCTACATCCACACCACTACATTTTTGTTTTAAAATGTAGCAATTTTGCTGTTTACATATTAGTGCAGAGAGGCAAAAAGGAGGACTTTGAAACGCTGACACAGATCCTCACACTGGGCTTTCTAATTTGGTCTTATCAGTCATGCAAAGCAAAAACAATGCTACAGACAGTGTTTTTGTTTTGGTGTTTTTATTAAAAACATTTTGTACTGTGAAAATAACACTTGTAAGTCTGCATGTCACCGCTGTTTTCCGACAAAGTCGCTTTGTACTCCCGCGTTACATTCAGTAAAGGTTCCACCTTGGTGGCGGTCCATGCAAAATAATCTGATGTGGGTCCTATCCATTGCTATTCCTCATTCATCTCTTTTAGAACCGTCTTCTTTAGCTGAATCTTCTGCAGCTCTGCTTCCTTGTTAACACGGGCACAGACACGTACATGAATGGCCACTTCACATGCATTTTCAGTCGTTTTAATATAGGTATAGGTAATATAATATTACAGGCATGAATGAAGATCGATGGAGAAACGTACTAGTGTGGATGTAGCCTTAAAATCCCTAAGACTGCTATTATTCTACATACTTCTTATTGACCAAAGACAAAAACAAACAACTTTATGACATACCTAGCCTATCTGTGGCTCTCTGCCCCAAGCCCATTGTTTGCTACTCAAGCGTAAATCTTTAAAAATGGATCAAATATGTAGTTTCTTTCTTTTAAGGCTCAGCAATTTGATAAGCTATTTCAAAAGGGATTTGTAATAAAATTTAAATTCATGTCAAGACCATTCATCTTCCATGTGGAAAATGTAGTTTTACTTTGGCAGGGCCCCTTGTGATCTCTGTCATATCTCCCAACAAATTACCATCCATGGAGAATGCTCCACATGGCTGCCTGCACGTTAAGGTGGATGCCTAATGTACCCACAAGCGCACACGCACACACACACACACACACAACCCAATCGCCACTTATGCTACTCTACTTCTACTACACTACCAACCACACTACACTTACAGTAGGAGTATGTATGTTCGTATGTATGAGTTGAAAATTTATTAAAGATGCATTCTCACAATCAATAATGTACATTCTGGCTTCTTTTAGAGTGAGAACCATCATGGAAAACATGTACGTAAAAGAGCAATGTATTGTTCCTGTATTCATTCATTTATAGGTTGTGTGGATCCATAATCAATGAGCCATACAATTTAATCTCAACCTATGGCACTATAGGACTGCACTGTCATCTGTATGATGTTCCCAAATCACTAAATTGATTACATATTTAGAATTTTAAGCAAAGCAAATTATGATGTTTCTTATACTGTGAATTTCCATTTTTACAGGATTCATTTGTAACAGAAGTGATCCAGATGTGTGATGCCTCAGTCAATTTCTGTCTTTCTGTCTGCTTTAAGAATAGCTACAGCATTGAGCATGTTAAGGAGAAAGACAAGGTGTTCATTTTCTACCTACAGCCAGTTCTGCAGTAAGATATCATCATTAAGCAAATCAAATTCTGCTTATAACCTTGCAAAAAGCTTGCACTGGCTCTGTCTGTGAGATTTCTTCAGATTGATATAGATACCATTGCAATGTATCAGTCTGTACTAGGTAAATGGACAAATAATGGATTATTTGTTATGTAATATTAAGTCGAGGATAGTAATTATATGCACATAGTGCAAAACTATGAGAAAGTAGCATCAGTGACAATGGGTAATGTCTGCACACTTTACACCATCATCATCACATTACACAAAAGTGTAAATATAGCAACGTGGTTCAACATCGTTTACAGTTTTTTATAAGTTTGAACATACAGTTTCTAATTTATAGCCTAATGTCTGTTATCCCACACCCTTTTTCCTCAGGTGTTGTTGCAAGTACTTACATAGACATCTCCTGCACTTTTTGTGATGATTGGAGAACTAATTTCTGATTTATTTTAAATACCACATGTTTTTTTAAACCCAAGAACACGCTAAGGCAGATACTGGTCCTCTATAAAGACCGCACACCCAAACACAAGAAAAGCAATCTAGTGTGTGCTGTCCAGTTCAGTGATAAATGCACAGACCTGTATATTGGGGACACAAAACAACCACTACACAAATGCATGGCTCAACACAGGACCAACTCGTCAGGTCAAGACTCAGCAGTTTACACTCGTTTGAAGACCACCAGGTGCACATTTTAGACAAAGAGGATGGATTGAAAGAGGTGTCAAGAAAGCTATTTATACCCGGGTTGAGAAGCCATTGCTTAACAGAGTAAGAGGTCTGCGACAACCATATCCCCCACTTATAATCCTGTCTTTTCATAACTTCCCAGGAAACTAACAAAAGTTCACTTATGGCCTTAGGTGAGGGTACCAACGATGGTCATTCAGACTTGACCACGGATGACTCCAACAACAATAATGACTGCCAGGAGCGCTAACAAACCAGTGGTGTTGATAATTTAGACAACAACCCCACAGAGGTAAATTAGCTGAGTTTCCCTACTAGTCAGTCATGACTGAAGAAATCTCTTGGATGAGGGACGAAATGTCGTCAGGTGTCTTCAGCAAAGTATGGTTCCCCTTGATATTAACCTTCCTTGGATAACTATGACCTGGAGGACTGGGAACCTTCACAGACGTGATGACTGGCCCATTTATGCTCATTTACAGCACTTGATGACGATGATCCAGTGAAAATTTGACGGCAATCAGAGCTACGGTCTAGTTGGAAATGTCAAAAATGTAATGCTCTGTATGGAATGAACATCCTGATATTGTTTTCAATTCTTGTCCCAAACACACAATGACCATTTACAGCAAAAAGTTATACAGTTATATTTGGAGGAAAAAGCTCTGCTCTTTGAAGGCACTGGTAAAGTATTTTTCCAGTAATCCTGTATGTTAAAAAATGTGATAATGTAAGCTTAATAATGAGAAAGAGAGTAGTAGCAAGGAGTGTCAGATTCTAAATGATGCAGTGTACATCTCAACATGATCGCCAAGCAGCCTATAATGGCTGGGCATTATGAAATGTTGTATTCTATATACTTTATTTATCCATGCAGTTAATGTTTAGTTCAACCAAATACAATTTTAAACATAACGTGATCTCTCATCATCAATAACCATTTCCATTTGGACCTCATTTTGGCCCAAACTCATGCAGATTAAGGTTTAAGATTAATAGTGTTTCTACCCTTGTGATGAAAGGCAGACTGTCTGTACATGATTGGTATGACAGATCTGGACAACTTCAAAATTTCATTCATACCTCGTAATTGTAGAAAATTGTAAATATAAGAAAAGTGGTGACAGTAACAATATCACCTTAAGGGGAACAGTCGAAGGTTTTGAAAATAGTCGTTTTCAATCTTAACCACAGTCAGATGAGTATATGGAAAAGTGTATTTTTTTTCTCTTTTGACCAAACTAGGTCTTTGTCCTAAGCTAGGATAAACACCACCTGGACCTATATCTGTACTGGACACACAGAGATGACAGTTTTATCAATCTTCTCATCATGCTTCAGGTAAGAAGGAAAATTAGATGTTTCAAACTGTTCCTCTAAGACCTTGAAATTGGATGAGCTATCCGTTGATGTGGGGTTCTCCGATCCCAGCAGACAATGGGCAAGATGCATGGTACAACCTGAACAAGTCACCGCGGAGAGACGGACAACCATTCAGGCTCACGTTCACACCTACAGACAATTACACAGTCACCACTTAACCTAACCTGCATGCCTTTAGGCGGTGGGGGGACACCAGGGCGCCTGGAGAAAAGCCACATAGCCACAGAGGGAACCTGCAAACCTGGGTTTGAACCTCCTTCCTGTGAAGCAACATGCTAACAACTGCACCGCCATGCTACCCGAATCAGATGTCTTTGGAAATCATTTTAAGGATCTTGAAGTACCTCCTAGGTGACTGGGTTTTAGACACATTATCGTCAGAGTCAAAAGGAAAAATCTGCTAATCAAAATACAGCCAAGAGTGAATCAAAAGAAAAGCATTCTGTAGTACACACACACACACACAATTTCTCACTCTCTGTCAAACATGCACACACACGCACCTTGTGTTTACAGGGATATAACACCCTGCCTCTTGCTACCGCAATGCTGTCAAGGGCTTGCCGGATGATGTATGACAAGTCTTGGAAATCTTTAGCTGAGATGATCTGGTACAAATGAATTAATAATTCATGTTTGATGGAGTCTTTTTAATATTTCAGGCATAATTAATAAGCAGGGGCATCGCTTCCCCTCACCAGAGGAAATCACTCTCAACATCAACAGCAGATAAATGAGACAGTGCGTTTGTCCCAGCCCGCTACACACACACACACACACACACACACACACACACACAAATACATTTCTACACATGGACACACTTGGATGAATGAGACAGGAGGCCTAGGGCGTAGCCTGGCTTAGCATACACAGTCACACAGTCACACAGGTTTGTGATCGATGTGCTTCAGTATGGATGTGGAATAGAAAGAGTCTGGGAGTAAGAGTGTACATCTAAGCCCCTATTAAGTTCAAATCCAACTCTCAGCTCATAGAAATAAATTCACAAATGGGAGAGAATGACTCTCAGTCCCAATGCACAGCCGCACTGGCCGACATGCACACACGCACAGCTGCGAGCGGAGGCATTAGATAAAATATAACACACACACGCAGTGTATCGCTGTGTATGGTGGCTGGATATTATCGGTGCATATAGTGATGAAGAATGGTCTCGGATTAGACGCCGCTTGCTCTAAGTAAACCATAATCAGTTTCAGAAACACTGGACTTTGCAGCCAATCCATCTGCCTCTGCCTGCAAGGGAGGTTCTGCTTTTGGGACGGATGGTGGGAGGGAAGGAGGTACTGGTGCATGGGCGTGTGCTGGGTGAGCATCTGACTGGCTTGATTGCACCCTCCTCCCCGGACAAAGAAATGTGCAAGGGGTCAGTGACGGAGGTCAGCAGAGGTGGAAAAGAAGAAAAAAGCACCAAACAACATAATCCAGTTCTGATGGACCTGAACAACAGGTCAGTCAGGTCAAAGACCCCCTTCTCTCTGGCCCATGTGCCATTTGCTCTTTCACCTAACCAATCAACCTCCACCATCAAGGTCTTACAGGCAGTTAGGAAGCACTGTACCTAGGTGTACTTTTGTGTCCCAACAATACAAACCCTCTCCATAATGACTGAACTGCCAATATTTCAAGATAAAAGGGTTTGTGTTTCTTTTACAGATAAAAATCTTCTGCCTCCTAACAACCACAATTTCAATTTGGAGAAAAAATGGGGGATTGATGTACTATATGTGCATGTATAACCTCAATTTAAAAATGACTTTGTTTATTTGGGTGATTTTACAACTGTTTTCAGCATGAAGTTCTCACAATGATAACAGCTAGCTTAATGCTACAACACCCACTAAGGTTTACTACACGAAATTATAACATGAAAACGAGGACAAAGACACAACAGGGGGTTTGTAAAAGAGATTCAAAAGTAAAAGTGAACATAATTGCCTACATGTCGAGGACATCTTTTACCCCCACAAATCCTCCTCAAACGAGTCTATGCTTTCGGTTTCAAAGCCTCCCTGTCTCCTTCAGATTTGAGGGATAAATCTCCTACACCTCCAACTTAGACAAATTTTATATTGCTAGGATTTTTGGTGAAGCTGAAAAATACAAGATAAAATGCTCTGTAACCATCTGGTAGTTCTTCTTCTGATGAAATATTGTTAAATTGCGTTATTACTGCTTTAATTGCTATCGCTTATTTAAGACAAGGATCTGAGTCGCCCTTCACCACTGAGGAAGGAAAGAACTACACTTATTTCAGACATCAATGAAAACAGTCTTTTTGCACTGGCTCCCACACAGTGAGGAAGGAAATCAAACACTGGCTTGA
Organism: Lepomis gibbosus; assembly: GCA_029875015.1. Classification (NCBI taxonomy): domain Eukaryota; kingdom Metazoa; phylum Chordata; class Actinopteri; order Centrarchiformes; family Centrarchidae; genus Lepomis; species Lepomis gibbosus. Next base: position 60,608 of record JAPMOB010251009.1, on the reverse strand, counting down.
TTTTCAATTTTTCCAACCAATCAATTGAACTTTGACTCTAACTCTTAAAACCTTGATTCCATTGGGCATGGCTTTATGACATCACATCTCAAACGCATTTAACTTTTTTAACAAATTATATAATTTGAGTTCGTAGGGAGGAATACTGTATGTTCTAGTAAAGGTTATTGGCATAAAACAAATAGAGGCCTTAGACAGGACAGATATGTTTGACATGTGTCTAGATTTGATTACATTGGAGGGAAACACAATTGGCTTTGTTGTTTTAATTGTAATTTTATTTTTATTCTGCCTTTGTCACATTTTCTTTTAAAGCAATATTCTTTAAGATTATTAAACCCCATTTTTGATCCTATTTATGGCAGTGTTTTTCAGTTTTTATTATTGCCACCCGGTATAGTCTATCTCTCCTATGGTTGTGTAGCCAAGCAATGATGTCAACAGCTTACATGTTTTATCTTCACAATACACCTTTTACTCACCTCTTATTCGCACCCCTCCCTCTTTCTCTCTCTCCCTCAGTCTCTCCTTCAGTAAGGGGTCATGGCATGAAACAAAGATATTACTCGAACAGGACAAAGTCATATTCAATTACAGCACAGGGATATTGGCTGTACAGTAAATTGAACAATTATGTGGCAGGGTTACAGTGGCAGATGGGCACGGAGCCCCATTTTAGTGGAGTGTGCTCTCAGAAGTGTCAGGTCATTCCATTACAGCTGCAAACAGGGAGGGAGCCCATCGCAGAATACTTATTAAACTACATGCACACACACATACAGACGCACAGTCAAGAGGCTGCTGGGAGACAGTGACAGAAAACGAAAATGCCACAGAAATTATTATCTAACCATCTCTACCAACCACATGTGTCATTTATGTTATTTTCCCTTTAATTAATGGACAACCCTACCAAAGTGACTCAAAAAACTAAATTCAAAGTTGTTGTAAAGTGCAGTCATTTTCCCTCTGCTTTTGAGTTTGTATTCACACAGTCTCTAAAAGCAGTGCTGGGGATGGGCCCAGCATTCATGAGACCCTAAGAAGAGCTTGACATCTAAACCCCAATTCCCCATCGCATAATTACTCCTGCGTCACCTATGTAAAAATGCAATTTCTACAGATTTTTATTGGAAAAGGATGGTGTACAGTACATACCTGGGTTTCATGTATAATTGAATAAAACACAAATATAAACATGTTAAGGCTGCATTTTAGGTCAATGATGTTCATTTCTGGTGTTGACCAGGAATGTCTGCGCCACATAGTCTGGCTTTTTTCCCACCAAGCCAGACAAAGACTATGAATATTGAATGACATTTGTTCAAGATGGTAAACAGCAACACCACAACATGCTTATTTTTTTCTGAATGCTTAAACAATAACAGTCATTCTTGAAGCGCTATATCTGAATTCGCTACCACTTGTAGCCAAGTCATTTACTAACTCTGCCAAACTGAATGCACGATCTCTGCTTTACACTCAGTTTGCAATTCATTAACACACTTCCATCACAAATGTAAACATGACTATATTTTGTGCCAATTGGCATTCAGTATTGACACGTGTGAAAACACTGATTTTTAGTTTGCATACCAATCAACGCTTGAGCACTACACGTAAATAGGCCAAAGGTAAAAATTTGTTTGGCTTACAATTGAGTCTTTAGAGGGGTGAGAATCAGAGGAGGAAGAGGAAGCCATGGAAAAAAGTGGAGGAGGATGAGGAAGAGGATGATGAGGTGATGAAGTAAGAGGAGGAGAGGGCAGGATCCATCTAAGGGGTCAGTGTGGAGGGCGCTGGAGGCTGACGTCCTTCAACATCTGCCTGATAATGCTGAGGATGTTTTGGCCAGTGCTGTCCTGTTTGATGTTGTATGTTGGGGACGCAGGTTGAGGGTAAGACACAAACAGACTCAACACAACAATACATTTCTGTTAATACTATATGATTATGGTCATTGCAGCTATTTATCATTACACTTATGATTATAATGTATGATATTTTTAATTACCACATTTTTTTATTACACTTCTGTTAATACTGCATAATTATTATTATTATTATTATTATATTTTTTTTTATTATTATTTTTTTTTTACACTTTCTTAAGTTCTCTGCTTACCACCTTCTACTACTATTTCTGTTCCTTTGTGCCATGATGTACAAGTGAATATCTGTAAGAAAGAATTTTCCCCCCTGGGGATAAATAACTTCTTCTGATTCAATTCTATTTGCACATATTTCAATTAGGTAACATGCACACATTTGGTGCAAAATTGGCCCATTTCTATTTAAATTAGCCTTGTAACTATAGCCACACATCAGAGTTCAGAGAGTGGAATTCATAAGTGGCGTCACACCCAGACTTTCCAGTGAGTGTCATGGCAACGGTGATTGTAGCCAGGCGAAACAATAGCGCATCACAGCACATCATGCACGTACAGATGGCGCAGACAGCACAATACCTGATATACACCACAGGGGAATAAAACAGGAAAACAAAATTAAACCTACTGCTGTGTGCTGTGAGACAATGGTTACGCACTGTACCAGTCCAGCATAGAGCAGATGAGAGAAAGCAGCTGTCCATGCAGTCAGAGGCATGAGGGAGAGCACACAGTTAAAGCACCCTAAATAAGTATCATTCTGGCAAAACACTCGGTACGGAGTCATAGAAAAACAACTCCCGCAGATAGAAATGAATGAAAGAGCAGTGAGGAGAAAGTAGATAATTGGAGTAGATAAAATTATAATTATAATACAGTTTCTTTCAAATCAAACATTGAGATATGAGTGGAAAGTTTTTGGAATCAAATTTTGCTTAATAATGTCATGTTTTATGCTACATCAGTATGAATAAATATTACAGAAATCTGCAGATAAACATTTAAACAGGAATTTAATTTAATCAGGAATTGATGGACACCCTGCAGCAAGTCAGAATCAAGTTTTCACCCAGAACATTGCATTTATAACCAAGGACAATAACCTAAATTCTAGAATAAATAAATTCTAAAACATACAGGTTGCCAGTTGAGTGTTTTAAGCAGTCGGCTAAAAGTTGAAAACCTTGGCAGAAAATTCTGAGTTTGCTGCAGTACTCCTTGTAATCCTTAAGAAGGGAATTAAGTCTCACATCTGAGCATACCTCTGAGTTAACCTTATACCTCTGAGTAAACGTTAGACTGGTGATTCTACAATAAATAGAAGCTATTTCTGTGACATAATTAACATGTAGGTCAGAGTCAAATGTTAGTCTCAATTAAACTCATCACAATCAATTAAAAGATCCTCACTTGCCGTCAAGATGTTTTCACCCCTTTCATTCTTATTTTCACATTGTCTTATTGGCGTTCACCCACTGTCAGCCTTCCTACCCCATGTTCTCATCTAGTGTTTCACTGTGGCTCACTGCCAGTAAATGAATTAGCACAAATGAAGGAAGGAAACAAAGATGAGACAGAGGGTGGAACTAAGAGAGATAAAAATAAAGTTATAGGTAATAACGAGACAAACACATACGACGACTGTAAAGTTCAACGAAATTGACTACTAGAGGAAGTTTAATTGTTCAATGTTGGGCTTTATGGGAACCCGTACTAACCACTCTCTCTTTGAGGTCTACTCTACTACTCTACAGAGTGTCTTCATGGAGCGCACATATGAGAATGCATATGGGAAAGCCACAGGACTCCAGCAGGGCCCAGTTCAGCCCCAACTAAACATTGCAAAACATTTATTTCAAGGGAATTGGTGGTGCCTTGGTACCCTGTTGTGTGTGCAAGTGTAATGCACTTTACTGCCCTTTTACTATGACAGTGTTTACATTAACGTCACTGCTGATTGGGTGACACATACAATAGCCTGTCGCACACATTGCACACTGTTTCGAGGTTCAACTTGGAAACCTTCGCAAACCGGTGCAAAATTTATCGTGCATTTTATTTAATCTGTATGTGGTAGTAGTCATTTGTATTTTGTGTATGGAAAAGTTTGTAAGGTTGATACTGTCACCACCACAGCTTCTAGAATCTGCTACACCTATGACATTGTTTTTGTGTCCATCAGCCTGCTACCTCTTTGGTGAGAGTTGTGTAACTTTTGTAACTTGTTTATTGACACTAGCAAAAATCTGACTTATGCTGCTCATTTCTTCATCACGCTTTACACCTCAATACAACTGGCTTTCAAAACCTTATAAAACCTTATATTTTGGGTAACTGTAGTCTTACCGAGATTCTGATTTTCTTTAAAATATCAGACCTAATATTTATACTGAACAAAGCAATTAAGCTAAACCTAACCATCACAATCTCTCATATCTAAAATAACCTTTTACTGAACTCTATCTGTACTAAACAATCACTAGCAGTAAATAAAACTACTAGGTTAGGGAAAGATCATGGTCATTGCAAATTTATGTATGGTTTACATCATGTCAATGCCGACACTAGTGTGAAATGGGACCTGAACCCGGGCTGCTGTCAATTCAAGCATTCTGTCTGCTTTTCTGTTAAAATCTAGTGTAACTTCAATGCAATATTTATGATAGGACAGCACTGCTGTCGCTTGGGGATGAATATTATCATTTTAATGTGTTTGCCCATTTGTCGATGTTCAAATTTACCAATGACACGTCTCAGCTGCTGTTTCCATGGTCATGGTCATTTGATCAAAAGCTCCAGGACAGCTACTAAATAGCTTAACCAATCCTCGTGCTGATCTTTTAGAGCATATGTTTGCCTTACAACTGCAGTCTGTTCTCAACAAGATGGCATTATATTTCAATTCCAATATATGAAATGGATTAGTTATCCATCTAAGTGCAAACTATTAAATACACTTAAATAAGAGTTTGCCCACTGAACTAACTTGCTGCAAGAAAATATTTTATGATTTTTACCGTGACACACAATTTCTGGATGGTGTCTTCAAAAGTCAAACAGTCAATTTTGTTCATCATTCTTTTGTCACTCAGTCAGCTGTTCCTCTCCGCACACCTATGAGGGATCTCGGTGTCATTTATTTGTCTCATACCACACATTTATTTCCCATCCTTCTCCCTGCCTCTAAGCCGGAACAGATTTCTGCACTTTATTTCCATCTGTGATGTTCCCATCACCACTGAATTATGTCTCCCATCAAGGAAAATAATACAAGTCAAAATACTTCACACAGGCTGAAAAGCCATTCGGCTCTGCTTTGACAAATAACATCCTGGAGATGCCTGGAGGTGCAAAGCAGGCCAACCCATTGAAGAGTACATTATAGGACATTACTGTCACAACTGATGTCCCTACACACTTAAAAAATCCCTGTGCTCTACTGAAGAGCATAGAGTTTTAAAGTGAGTGAGAAGAAGTGAGATGGCAGAAAAGCTGAACTTTCAATAAAATCTAGGTATTCATCCCCATAAAGTCTTAAAAATCTTTATGAAGGAGATAATGACCTTCATGAAGCATTACTAAAATTACAGCTTTTTACAAGATTTTATTCATTTCCTTTTTATATATTGATTCCCAAATCTCCAATAGCTAGAGCAGCATTCCCCCTCTGTGCCTCTGAGTACAAGAGATTGCTGTGATTTTATGAGCTGATACAGTCGCCATTGACCTTGAACGCTTGCAGCTCTAGGCAATGAATTCTGTTCTGTTTATAACTTTATTCATTCTGTTTTACTTTTCTTTTACTTATAAATGAAGAGTTTCAGTGTCTCAAAGCCACCGTTTCAATGACATACAGTAATGCAGCAACTGAGTGCCATGTAGGCTGGACATGATAGCCCATAGCAACCAATTTTAAAATCCCTAAAATGTGCTGTATTTTCCTCTCATGTCAAATTTTACTAATGCAGTAAAACAGTAATCACAATGAACTGCGGTGTTGCCTGAGTGACAGTGCCCAGACTCCCTTAAAAAAATGTTTTGATTTTGAGTTAACCGAAGCTTTTGAAACTTTCTGAAACTTTCTGAAACTTGCAATCTACATCAAATTCTTGATTTTTTGTTTCCTCTTGTAAACTGAGCAAAGCACAAGTTATTTCTTTATTTATTTAAATAAAGTCGGTTCCAGTATGATGCTGTACCAGCTATGTAGGCTAATCTTTGTCTCGAAAAAAGATAGTGCTCTTGAACATGAAAGCTCATACCTCTCTGATCTACAGTTATCAAAGGAATTATGAAATGTTAATCTGTTTTGAAATGATACATTTTTACTTCTGTTTCTTTGAGTTAAATTTTGCATTAATGCTTGGCTTAAGCTATTGTAACCAAACTCGTGTTCGGATGCTAGGTCAGAGCTTCGCTGAGCATTCCTGAGATATTGTGCTGCTAGGGGGCGCAACAAATGCGAAAAATTTCCATCTCGTAATTGGCTGCATGGATTGGTACAAAATTCGGTTTACTTGATCTAGTAAAATGTCTTCTCGACATTTCACATTCCGAACTGGTGTAAATAGCAGGTATGCTCAAGAGTGCGGAAATTTTTTTCAGCACATCCACTAATGTGTGACAAAAGTTTGCCTCACTGTACCCTATGGTCAATTCAGAAGTCTGTTACTCTATATTTTTAAAAATATGCTTAATCAATAAACATATATATCCTCAAAAATCTTCATTTTACTGCTACCAAAATGGACACAGACAGACATTCGACATTCGGCAGTGTAAGTTTTCATGTGTGATTTTTTCCGTAATTTTATCACCAACATTATGACTGTATTTTCAATTTAAACTGACCGAAATACCTGTCTGACACGTGATGTGAGACGGTGTGAAAGCCATGCTTTACCAGTGGTTCAGTTAGTAAGTCACTTAATCTTGGGCTACGAAGGTCCAGGGTTTAAATCTCCAGGTGGCCAAGCCTTACTTGCTTACAATGGGGGAGTTTATACCCAGTTGTTTTAAATTGCTTGTTGAGGTCATAATAAGTCAAAGATTGCCAATTGCGCTTGGATCCCGTGTGAATTTCTTATGATTTTTCTCTGCTGAAGCTTTTTGCGCAGCAAAAATCTTAAAATCTAGAAGCACAAAAATTGGTAGGTAGGTTGCAAATTCCACCCACTACTCATTCACCTCAAGTGGATACTGTAATTTGGAGGTGATTGCGTTTTCACGATTACCTCAAATGGCTTGTCAGGGGTCCAAATTATTTCACTTTAATCACTTATGTCATCTGCGTCTAGTCTTCGACTCTGAAACTATCAAATTTTGTATTTTTTAGCAACCTGCTTGAACCCCTATCATTGCAGCTTGCGTCTTTATTTTTTTGTAAATGTTTCTATTCTTCCATGCTTACAGATATTTTGTTTTCCCTTGTACCTGAATGAGAAAGCAGATTCATTATCATGTTGTGTCACGCAACCAGCTAACAAACCAGACAAACCACCATCTGCTTCACAGGGTGTGCAGAATTGGGTTGCAAATAAAAGATTTCCATGCAAGTTTACTATCTCAGAGTTTGTCTGCCTTTGTCTGCCTGTTTGGGGCCCGATGTGAGGCTGGTGATGCAGGAAATAGAAGACGCTGGTTTGAAATATATCTGTTTCTAGAGACATAACATAAAACTATGTAATATACAACTTCCCATTACAAAGTCATCACTGAACTAGAAAGGCAAAAATACCATCATTAGTAAGACACCATGTAAAGCGATACAGCTGGATCTCTTCTACTGCTTGCTTCAAGGCATGTGATGTGATGTGATGACATTTTAATGAAGTGTAATGATTCTACATAGGTCTGTCAAGAGACTCAGACCCAGATGGTTCCAAAACTTTGCCAATTTGGTATCAAAATGTGCTAAGCTTTGTGTCTCCTCTCAGGACACTGACAACAGATGTGGACAATGACTTGTTGTTGAAATGGAGGTTGTCACAGCGTCATTAGAATGAACTGACTTGACTTTCGCTTCCAACTGAATGACAAACCTATTTTTAGGTGCTTCATGACTGCAGAGCAAGCTTACCTGATATATTCACTTGATGGATATTATCTTCAATAGAGGCCATGGCTACTCAAGGACTACTCCAGAGGTGTAGAAATATTATGATGGTTGTGAGGGCATTAAATCGATGTGTTTTTCTAAGAGAGCTAGTCAGTTTGATCCTGCATTAGTCACGCATCCACTGACACAATCACAGAGAGTACTTGTATAATGCATCACCCCTCACACCTCACACGGACAGATCAGTTGGTTGCTGCCATTCATTTAATCAACATAGGACTGTGCGGACACAGTCTCGCAGTTAGCGTGTTTGTCCAAGGTGTATTTGCCTTTCTGACTTAGCCATTATCTGTTCTTCAGAAAACAAAGATATATTCAAACAAATGTAATTTACTTAATCAGTCACCCCCTACATGAAACAACATGAACTATGATTTATGGGTTCAATTTATCTGTGTTTGTGTGAGTGAACACACATGAGTCTGAATTCTGAGCAAGGACCAAGGGAAAGCAAAACTGAAGTCAGGGGTCTTTGTGCCTAATTGGAATCAACGCCAAACTATAAATAAAACTCAGGACAAAACACTTTTGGCCATGTAGTGTATGTTTATCTAACTTGGTGTCTGAGTATGGATCCTGAAGAGTAACAAGCAAATTATGTCCAAGTATCACAAACGTCAAGCTACGGATTGACATCCAAAGATTTGTCAGAGTTTAAGCCATTTTTTGATCATGTATTAACTGATTGTAGCTGCTAGGACAGCTCTTGCAAGGCTACTTGAGTGAGCGCATGTTGAACCCATGGGATCACATTCACAGTCTACAGTGTTGCACTCTTCTGCTAAATAATAGAATTACACATCATTTTATGATTATTAAATAAAGTTAAATTTTACAGTTTTACTTGTCTCCCTTGTCTGGGTAAATTTTCTTCCCGTACACAGGTTTCTGATCATCAAAGCCAGGTAATGTCTGACTCACCAGAAATTACAAACCAGGACAGACAACAAGCATTGACCCATTCAAAAACAGATACACCACAGTTTAAATTAAATTTGACTTGCATTACCATGCTGCCCTGGATGGGCTATTAGTTACATATATAAAAAAGTTTTAATAAAGATTAGAAATAAGTTACTATCAAGCTTTTAACTGCTATCCTCAAGCAGTGCCTACCAAAATGTCATGAGAAGTTTGAGTTTTACAAAACCCTCCACTGCCCATACGGTATATATTAGAAATACTGACATCCATCTACTGAAAATGTATACAATGCTAATAAAACTACATCACAATATTCATTTACATTTTTCTTAAACACTATAAGCAGGCTTTTGAACTAAAGTACACACATTTGCACAAACTCTACACACAAATCCCTTTTCTCATTGCCTACACCGTGTGGTCATTGAGAAAGCACTGACATTCAATATTGTTCACTCAAGTCAGCAAAGGCTGAGCTCAATTAGCACACAGCTAGCCAGGTGGAAACGCAAACAGTCAAAATTGATAACACACAAATCAGAAGCTTCAATAGATAGATAATATCACATAAGTCAGTTCATTCAGTTCTGGAACAATGGATCCAGAGAGATGTGAAGGAAGAGGTAGGAGGAGGAGGAGAGAGAGGACAAAAAGGTGAGAGAAGGAACAATAACCTATGTGTAGCCAGCTACACAAAGTTCAGTCCTGCATCGGGTGTTTGACTTCCATGGTAAGCTATGCTAATCTGCTCAGGTTATGTTTGACATAAGAGATCACTGCTATAAAAGCACTGTCCCCAGACCAATCAATTATCTTGCACGCACTTCGGGGTTGAGCACCATCACATTGCCAAAATGGCATGATTCTCATTCTGCATTCTTCAGCTATTCAGGGTCACCAGTAGTTGAAACGCTGACGCACAGCTGCTGCAGCTGAAAGAATACGGCTAAAATTGTCAGACATGCCATTAGAATACATCAAAGCAGCACATTAATTTAATGGCATACACAGATGTAATTATACTCAGATCTTTCACATTCACACAGTCTTTGATTTTCTGTCTTCCTGCATTTGGCACCAGCAAATGTGTTGCTTTTAGCCTGGATTTGTCTAACATTATAGTCTGCTCTTTGTTTGTAAAATTGGACGTTCTGTTGCCAGTTGACATGTTGAACTTGCTTTGTAGTGCAGGCCCCGGATTTTGTGCGGCTTACAAAAAGCAAGGGCCAACAACACAAACAACGGGCACTGCAAACCAAACCGGAGCGACAATAGACAGATTTTCAGTGCCCGCTCCCTCTGTTAGGGGGATGACTGAGGCAATATGTGTGCACGAAACAGCAAAGCAAATGGATGGGCTGTAATGTGAAAAAGGTTTTGAATAGCTATAATTTTAAACTTCAATATAGTACTAGTCTAAAAAATGTTATATTCTATCTCTGTTGATGGCAAAAAGAGGAAAGAAAGGCACTCTAAGCACACAAAATAGGATAATTGCCTGGTCACAGGCGCTGACGTGACACCTCCCTGAGCTTTGCAGTGCATTGCTTGTATAGCATCGATAACACAGCACTAATAACACTGAAACAACACAACAATGGCAGAGATTCAGCTGGATCAGCTTCCTTAGGACTGTTTCTAATGCATTTCAAACCTGCGTGATGACGATAACTCTGTTTTAAGTATTCACTACCACATCGAAGCACATGAGCCCTGTCCCCCCGAGCGTTTTCGGCTGTAGCTGATGCAGAGCTCCACTCTGCGCTGTTCTCTAGCATGTTTATTAATTATGAACGTGTTGCGTGTCTAAATTGAACCAAACCCGACACTGCACTCCCTTGGGTCCGCAGCAAAACACCACCACTTTTGAAGTCGATTGCATGACTGACATTATTGAAATAAAAACAGACACACACACACAAACACACAACTTCCTTCCTTTATTAGAGAGATTAACAACCTGCACAGTGCTGGTACAAAAAATGTTAACGAACACATAGTGGACCAGTTGATTTTTTTTCACTTTATTTTATCTCGGCAGTTACAGCACCATTTAAATGATATAGTAATTAGGCAGTTCATTCAGGTTAACCAATTCCAGAGGCTCGCCAGCACGTTTCAGGTGGAAGAAAGACTTCACAACTCGGGAAACGGGACCGTTTCCCGAGTCAGAAATGAGAACAGGTATGCAGCTATGTAATGACTATTTCAGCAGTGCAGTATTTAAAATATGTTTTACTGTTTGTCCAAAAGAAATTATTGTGGGATGAAACTTAGTGTAGCACTGGTGAAGCATTTGCATCAAATGGCAAACACATTTTTCAAATTAGAAAAAATATCTTCTCTCATAGTCAACCCATTGTTGATCACATGACCAATAAGTGCGGCCCTGATCTCAGGAGATGGATCTCCTTCCTTCTCTTCTTTCCCTCGTCCTTGAACTTGTCCTTATTTTCGTCCCCTGCCTCTCCCTACTCCCCTTGCTCTTTGTCCATTGTAGGCATCCATTGTTCAACAGGTAATCTGACCTTTGACCGAAGTTAAAGAGGTGGAATTGTGCTTTTTGGCTTTTTCCCTTTTTGTAAATTGAATCCTCTATTATGTCAACATTTTAATTTTCAGATGTGAAAAAAGAGCAACACCACTTACTGTCATACTAATAAAATTGCCTTTCCTCTTCAATAAAATGACGGTGGAACATATTATCAATTTCCATCTTCATACAGCCACTTCAAGGCTGCAGCACAAAGGCCTAAGAGTTCTCTGGTGGTGACTGGTGTTGAACGTTGAACATCTCGACAAAGAACGCACAAATTAGGTTCACCTCTCTCGCCGGGAGACTCACAGGAAGCCTTGTGCAGGTTAGAAAATTAATTTCCAGCCGTCTATGTGTTTGTGTGTGTGTGTGTGTGTGGATGGGGTTGTTTATACCAACAAGGTTTATATTGCATAAGAAAAGGCTTGGCCAATAAATGTACTATGAGGTTAATTTATTGTAAGCAGTTAAACTTTGAGACTGAGCCTCATGACTTCTAGTTAATATAATTAAAATTCGCATAATCATTTTTGATTTACACCAATAAATCTTCATTGGTAGATGAAAAGAGAAAAGAAAAAAATGGAAACTATTTAGGTCATCTGCAGTGCCTTATTGTAATTGGTGCATGTTTAGTTATTTAATTTTCATGTAGTATTGTAAGACACTAGACTGTTGTTGACTAATGCAAAGTAGAACGTACCACTGGTTATGGAAGTATTTTTCTTCTTAACTGTACAACTACAGTTCAGAATTTCCTGTAAAGGTATATCTCAACATTTTAGGAGATACACTTGTATAGCTTATTTCGTCCTGACTCCAGCACAGATTGATCATCTACTCATCTCACTCTTTGATAAAAAGCAAATTGGTATTTCCTAAAATGTTCTAAGTTCTTACTATTCCTTTAACACATATGTTCCTTAATTTACTCAACTTGATTTTTGAAAAGTCAAGAATTTTGTGTTGTACTGTGAGTCTCAGCAAAGTCAGAACACTTTGCACATTGGTGCAACTGGTAAGTTCATTTAAACTGCTGAATGTTTATCATGTTTAAACTCAGTGGATGGATGTTTCTCTTTGAAATTCTCAGTCATTGTTGACATTTTTTGCCAAAATAATGACATGCAAGCGCAACTGTCCTTTTAATCATTGTCATTTTTTTCTTAAACTTTCATATAAGAATTTCCTAAAAAACAAAAACAGAAATACCAGATGCTGTATCTTGGTACCCAAGGAAACCCTGTGGCCCTGCAGTGATAGTGAAACATAGGCACTGGGTGACTGTAAATTTTTTTGTCTCTTTGTCTCTTATTCTGGAGGTATAGGGGCGTCCCAAGATAAGTTTTGATTTGTCAGCATTGTGCCTTGTTTTAATCTGCCATTCTTATCAGGCAGAGGGCAGAACAGCCAGGGCCCACTGCAGTCTTGATTGGACAGACCTCTGGAGGACGCGATTAGAACAAGCTAATTAGGGCAGATGGAAGTTTTAAAACTCTGGAAAAGTCATCAAACTAGAGGCAGAAAGGATGTGTGTATGTGTGACAGAGAAGACAATATCACTCAGAATCGCCTGTAATGGAAAAGACTGCAGCAATGTCAAACATTTCGTCTATTAATTTTACATAACCTAGTTTTTAGAAACAACAAAAAATTACTTTTGAAACCAAAGAAAATACAAAAGCATTAATGACAAAGGTAAAAGTCCATGTCGTCAAAACCTATTGCTCACCTTCGTTCACCTCCTAATGACTGCGTTTCATTGTTAAGTTTAGATTAAGGTGAGTATTCTGTTATAAAACGTTTTTTAACATGTATGTTTTTTGTCCAATCTCCACAATGACAGTGACGAGTACAGTCATGTGCTAACCTTACGCAATACTGGCCAATAATACCCACGTTGGGAAAAAGAAAACCTGAATCTTCCATTGACACGCAAACAAAATCTCCACCAGTATGTCAGCCTGATGTCTCTCTATTGTTTTCCTCTCTTGCCTGGATCCTGCCCACCATTACATCAGCATCTTATGTAAGAGCTGCGATCAAACACGTGCAGTGGGACAGCAGGAGAGCATCTGTATATCTTAGTATCAGCAGCAGCAACACTAACTTAAACTGTCACCAGCTCTGTTTTTACCCACAAGCTCCTGCGCTCTCACAGGAACGACGGGACACCACCGGGGTTAGACAAGCCAGCAGAAATATTGAACTGAAATAAACGAAAAGATAATTTGTGTCCCGGGGCTTGTGTTGCTTGCATGGTGAACATTAACGCTGCCCCTCTGAAAAACTAAAGGCTGTAAAGGGACAGTGAATGTGGCTTTTTTCTCCTCTGAAGCACTGGTGAAATTGACAAAAGGGCCTGGAGGCATCTCCAGGCTGTAGGAGCACCAGGGGAAGATAAGGAGAAGAGTTGCTGAGAGAGAGAGAGAGAGAGAGAGAGAGAGAGGAATGCTGACATCAACCATGACACAGTAGCCAGGAGTTTTCTAAAGGCAGTCACCCCATTGCTACTGTGTCTTGTGTTGTAACAAAACTGATCAATCAGTAGGAGACACATATTATTATGTTCTATAATTTAGGTTCTAGTCCCTTTACTCCCATTGGATGATGGTTTGTGGGCCAGTGGTGACTCCATTCTTTTAATTGTCTTAAGTTATATAATAACTAGCATTGTGTTAGTGTTTACTGATGACTCTTGACTAAAATGTATTCAGTTTGTGCAGCTTTTGATGTGTGCACATTTTTGGATATTTTCACTATATCGATCAACTCTTGGAGTTTTCTTCTGTGGAATGTGGGTTCCTTGATTGTTTTCTTACTCTGAGGTTTTAAACCTACTCACTTGAGACATCCAGTTTGTGGATGTAAGATGAATGTCCCTGAAATACACAACTACCTTGAGACATTTCTAAGAAAGGTGTTGCTCTGCTGCATGCACCTGCTACCTAACCCAATGTGTACGTGACATTCTGGAGAGTTCAGAGCCTCCCAACAATTTTTCATTTGAAGCACTTAACACATTATTCATGTAATCTGATCCTGAACGCAGCCCTTTAAGCTGCTAGCTGTTTTGGTATTTCAGATCTGAGTTTAAATTATTTCTCCAGATAATGTGTAACTTTTTTGGTTTTCCCGCTTTTTTTCCCGTACCAAAAAGTTCCAGGCTTATGAAATTGTCTGTCGCGTGTAGACACCGTCCTTGAACAAGTAAAGGCAGACCTGTCCCGTAGCCAGGATTTTAGCAATACTGGTGTGGGGTAGCTCAGCGGGGATGTAAATAATGAATTTAAAAGTTAGTAGTTGCTACACCAACCAAAAATGTCATGTTCAATACACAGGAAGAAAGAGGTGCTGGCAAATTTTATTTGCAAATAAGAAATTACTAAGATTTTCCACAGATTTAAGGAAGTCATATCAAATTACTGAAAAGATATGCCTAATATGTATTTAACTTAAATATAAACCAATATGCCCTTCAAAATAAGAAATAAAATACTATAAATCTTATTCGTATTTGCAATAAAATAAAAAGAGGTATTTCTCATGGACACACAACTGTCTATCTGTGCCTCATTTCCTGCACATTTCCTGTCCGTAAAGGTTCTGGTACATGAAGGCACAGCAATAGAGGGCAAAAGTAATTAGGAAATCGGGTCACTCTAAAATCTTTAGCAGAAAAATGACTCAGAGTAGAATTACTTCTCTCTCACACATGTGAACATATTTATTTTAGACATAGGCTATATGCCCTGATGCTGCCCTCAATGAATAGAACAACAGGACCGAACTGTAAAGGTGCAACTTATTACATGTTTGTCAATTAATACAATGAGGTGTATACGCAGAGCATGCATGTTGAGCTCTGCTGGCTAAATTATGCCAACCTTTGTTCACAACACACCATACGACTAAGTAGCTTTAACAATATGTCAGTTTAATTTAATATAACATTTTGTTTAAAGAAAAGAGCCAAAAAAAATACAAGGGCATGACCTCAATGTTCTCGATGTTAGCTACAGGGCCTGGGGCTAACCACAACTTCTCACTGAAAAGACGGTTTCTCATAGAAAGAGAAGTACACAGACACACACCTGAGTAGGCCCAGTAGGTCTCCTCGGTGGCAGCTCTCCGGTGTCGTGTCCCGACGGCTGTGGTTCTGCGAAGGCCTTGGACAGGGGCTTGGGACTCGGCTTGGCTTCCTGTCAGCGCTGCAGGGGAGGAGAACATGTGGACAGGCGGGTTAGCATAAACAGCAGCAGAGCTTCAGCAGCACTCTTGCTGCCCTGTCTAGATACCTGCTGGGCAGGATGACAGCCAACCGTGTCCTTAGCTGCCTTACCACGCAAGCTGCCTCATAATAACATTCACAGTAGGAACAAAGGTCAACAGCAAAGAATATCTACGCTGTGGAACAGACTGTCTGTGCACAGACCCCACCCTAACCCCCTTCATCTTCGCCAAACACGTCTTCTTCTTTGCATTCCATCTTACTCTTTCTTGCTTTTCACTTGGTAGCTTTACATCATTTTGTCTTTCATTCCTGCCTTCAGTAAGCTGCCTCCCCCCACCATAACCTGACCTCTCTAAAGCCTCTGAGTGTGTTGTCCTTCAATCAAGTCATGACGGCCACAGCTTTCCCAAATTGCTCTGCAGCAGCATCAGGACACTGTAAAAGCTCTTCATCTGAGCAAGTCCTTTAGCGTGTTACAAAGTTGACTGAAGTTGATCTCTCTTTAGCAATGCAAATGAAAACTGTTGTTTGATAGCCAGAAGATGGGCATAATCACTGAGAGAAGTAACGTTTTTCCCATGTCAATGTTGTAATATGTAACTGGATTTTAATTTCATATACCTTTATTGTCCAACACTGTTTTTTGCCTTTGCTAAGTGGACAGAAATGTGTCAGTTATCTTCCCAAAACAATCAGCTGATGAATACTTTTGGCAATAAAACTTTACAGCATCGGAAGCTCAGATCAGCCTGCTGCCCTGTTGGGTAACACTTATTTATTTTTACTGCTAAAACCATCCCGCCAACAAGACCATGTGGCTCTCAAGTGAACAATAATACTTAAATTCAGAATTTGCATATATTAAAGTGTAACTTATTTGGTTGTATTGCTGTTCACACAAAGGTGTAATTTGATAATTCACAGGGTAAATGTCCATTGCAAACAAGCTCAAATTATGGTTATCAGGACTACTTGTGGTTCTTGTGTTTCTATTGTATTTTAAATAATTAAAAAGCCATTTGAGCAGATTACCTATCTCCACAAAGTGGAGAGGAGCTTCAATCCTCACCTGACTACACCTTTGGAAACTTCATCTATTCTGTGGTTTATAATTGACTGGGGGACAGAAAGAGTGATGCAGCGTCATTACACGCTCTTAGCTCACATTTTTCATTTTTATCTGTCAGTGGCTAAGCACCAGATGTAAGAGTTTTTAAGATGCTCTTAATTTACTTTGGTATAGTAGTCCAAATGACCCAGCCCTCGCTATGAGCAAGCCCTGGCACCTGCCACACAGGGCGGGACTCTTACCAAACATGCGAAGTGAGGGACCTATTTGACCACCTACAGTCCAGTTACAAATGTTTTCGTTGATCATGGCAAAGCATCAGAATTCAATGTCATGACACTGCCGCAACTCACAAGTTGAACAATACAGCATCATGAAGGTCTCAAGGCTTTCTGAAACAGTTTTGAGATGAATCAGATCAACATGTTACTAGGAGCACATCACGGTATAAAACATGTAATTTCCTGTTTCCAGTAGGTGGTGCCATAACTATGACAGAATACAGGCGCGTAGGCGCCAAACGTAGTTTGGTGCAGATTTGATCATGTAGAGTCCATTTGCGCACTACGTCCTTTTCCATGGTGAAACATCAAAATTGAAAGCCATGCCACGATAATTGGGTATTACAAAGCAGATCCGAAGATTTGGATTCAGATTTGGGAAGGAACATGGTGGTGCAATCATGATGGCATCGTCATCATGATTCATCAATAACCCCCCTTCATCCTCGCCATATCGGCCCAAACCTAATTGTTTTCCAAGATTCTAAATTGAATGGGCCCTTTAAGAGTGAAGGTAGTTTAGTTCAACATAACCAAGTAATACAAAAAAATGTAAAACACTGAAAAATCTGGTTAGGCTACACCTGACAACACCTTGGAATACTGGTGTAAAATAAAAAGTGTAACAAATACATTTCTCAAAGTCTAGTTTCACTTAAACATTGTAACTTGTTTGTAGCAAAACATCCAAGATATGACCCAGTGGCAAAGAAGAAAGCCGTTCATTCATGTAAGAATGTCGTTTTACTCTGTTTGCAGTGTAATAAAATCACCTGGCACCTAGATGGATGTCCTCATTCAGTGAGTGTGTAACAGTTTACTGTTAACTGAGTATGAATAATTTTGACATGGTGCTTTTTACTTTTTACTGTTTACTTTGTACATTAAAATGTATTTGTGTTGTATTCCAAAAATGATCATCCAAGTATTGGCTGTATGCTTACTAATTCCTTATGGTAAACGAAACACATTTGGGCATAGTTTCTGTGCAGGAGAAACACACAAAGGTGAAAAGGGTCTTCACTAAGGATCAGCAGACATGTTAAAACAATCAATTACTTACAGAATAAAAATACCTGTTAACTTATTTTTTGCAGTCATACAAAACAAAAATACCAACAATTAAGCAATGTGCAAAAGAGGAAGTAGCCAAGGACGAAGATGTCTGAACAGATTAATGTATTTCCTATGACCAAAAGTGGTTTTGAAGGTGGGAAGAGGCTTTTGTTGACTTGCTGCTCAATGGCCTGTCTGGAAGCATGAGGCTGATGCGAGGTCCCACACCCAGAGGAGCCCATCAACAGGTGTTTGGAGAGACAAACAAATCAATTAAGGTTGAGCCAAATGCACCTGTAATAAGGAACAATCCCCTTTTGGAGAACAAAATGCCCATTGATTTTTAATGTGACATGCACTGTAAAGCATTTGGCAATAAATCACATGAACATACTTATGCCAGTATGTTACCAATGTTTCCCCTACAGATTTTTTTGCCTGGGGGGGTGGTGGACCCACCGAAACTACTCGTGTCGCGGAGCGGGCATATTACGGATACATGGTGTTGTCATAAACCAGTGCACAATTTGTTATCTGTTTCTTCTCACCTTCTCCGTTCCTCTAAGACATTTTTATTGCTAAAGTTACTGTGTCCTGATGGTGCTTGCTACAGTTATGCTATATTCAAATATTGGGCAACAAGACCATCAACATTTTTGAAGATTGCATTCTGAGTTGTAACCTACAGTTAATTTAATTTTTATTTTCAAATTCTGCCCCCCTAAAACAATGGTAGGTGAGAGGGTATGAGGTTAGGCTATCTTTATGACACTTACAGTAGCCACAGAAATATAACATTTTTTATGTATCCAAAAGCATGATATTGGCAACAACAACAAGGTAGCCTACTATAACTCAACCCCCAAACAATTGCCTGTTCACTAATTCGTACTATGTAACGCCATGTTTCCTAAGTACTGCAGCAGTGTAGCATACTTAATTCGTCCCGAGCGGACCCAATACCGGGTCGGTAATCTATTTGCGCTGTTATAGCTGGTTTCCGTCCAGAAAAAGCGGCGATTTGCGTCCGCATAGACCATCTGCCGTCTGGGCTGCCATCTTGCTGCCATCCTACGGAAGCCGTTGGGTTCATTTTAGTTTCACCTCTACCTCAAATTCTCTCATAGAAGAAGAGCTTGTTTGGCAGAGGAGGACTTTGTCGGCCTCTGCTGACGAACTGTAGGAGCTACAACCTCATGCAATATACCGATTTTTTCAGCTGGCCGAGACGAATCTAATGAGCCCACAGCCCTGTAGGATGTTCTGTTCTCACGCTGTGGGCCTTTAAAGCATGGGAGTTCTTTTGGTCATTTATAAGGACTGGTTTTATCAAAATTTCAATGTTTTGGAAGCTTTATGTTATTTGGAACGTGGCTGTATGGAGAGAAATAGTGTTTTAAGGATATCTCCCAATAAAAGTGAACATATTAACAGTAAATATTGCCAAAACATGGACATTCGCCAGGTATATTTTTAAATTATTGTGTAAAAACTGTTGTATATCAGTTTCTTTTCATCAATTTTACAGTTGCAGTTGTGTTCCAGGTCTATTAGAAAATATTCCGGTACATTATAATCTACCTTATGATGGTTTTGAAGGTTTATTGCATTAAAATATAGCTTTTTTTACCGGGCGAGAATGAAAATATATTTTTTCTGTATTTAATCTCCATGTTGTCTGTAATGGTAAAATAAATATGTTAATCTACAATGGATTTATATTCCTTTGCTTCTGACATTTCAAAGGAGACCAGAATTGTGCATCTAGGCCTAATGGTTGAGGAGATATTACTGATTTATTTTGGGTATGTTATTTTAGGTGTTTTTCCTAAAAATAGGTGCAAGGGGCCATGTGGGTTAAAGAAAGGTTTTGTGTCGGCAAACACATAATAATGTCAAGTCACTAGCTACTCAACAAAGAACTCAATGAAGCTAGCTCCTGTTAGCATGAATTAGGCTTTTTTAGCGATCGTAACGCCCTTTTAGTAGTCATTTGAAGTAGCTGGCTCATCTGATATGTGTTTTGCCCTTCCTATATAGTGTTACAAATGCTACATGTTAGACAATAGTATACTCACATTTTGAAGTGAAAGCTGTGCTACCACTTGTCCACCCTGTTTTTTTTCTGTTCAGTTAAGGCTGCGACTCCAGGTTTGGAAATTCATGTCTGGTCATATACAGATCACGATGTGTTTTACCTCTTGTGTGTGTTTGTATAGTGCACTCTTCAGGTCATGTGGCTCAGGCCCTATTTGTTTGGAAAAAGTAAAATTAAGTCCTGCCAGTTAGGGCCAATTACCAGAAGTGTGTATT
The DNA here is from genome assembly GCA_029875015.1 of Lepomis gibbosus. Lineage (NCBI taxonomy): Eukaryota > Metazoa > Chordata > Actinopteri > Centrarchiformes > Centrarchidae > Lepomis > Lepomis gibbosus. The sequence continues at coordinate 40,188 of JAPMOB010251009.1, read as the reverse complement.
TGAAGTGTATATTTGTGTACTTTGGTTCAGGGTTCTAACACTTTAAATTAGGCGTGCGGTCATCCATAAGGAAATGAAGTACATCAAGTTCTTCCCAGTTGAACTTACCCATGTGAGCCATAAGTCAGGTTCATAACACTGAATAAAACTTTTAAGAGATTGTTAATTTTTTTTTTGTTAAATTGATGTTTATTATATGTGCCTGGAGGAGGCCAAATATGGACAAAGAAAAAGTGTGATTGTCGATTTACATAAATATCCATTATAAGAATAGCATCATTTAGGATATTGTGCTAGCTTAATAAGCAAACTACTAAGATGTGTGTGTGGTAACAAGTGTTTTTCTATATCTAGTGTCATGTTCAAGAACAGTGCAGTAACCGCACTGTTTGTCTATTATCAGGCACACATTTATGCTGCAAAAAATATTGTTAGTTACATACTTTTCCAAGTTTAATTTACTTGTGTAAGTTTGTCATAATTGCTGGGGATAAATGTTCAAGAACAGTCCAGTAACTGCACAGTTTGTCTATTGTTAGAATTAAATGACTCAACTAGGAATACTAGCCTGTGGTGCTTGTTCATAACACAACGCAAAGGAATTCCTGTTACATAAGCAAGCCCCTTGAGGAAATTTGTGATTTGTGATATTGGGCGATATAAATACAATTGACTTGACAAACCGAACTCTCTCCATATGGACGCCAAGCAAACCTGAAAATGTCAATCATGTCGTAATGGAAACTCAAAGTCTCCAGCTTTTTGCAAGGCATTGTGGAGGAGATTTAAATGCTCAGGAGGAACAAAAGGTGAGTCTTTGTTTCAATGACAGAGACCGCTGCTCCCCTCCCCGTTTTAATTCTTTGATGTAAGTGTGGCTCATGTCTATGAATGCCAATGGGAGGCAGCTCTATGGCTTTTCTATGAATTACATTATTGATTTCCAATACTGCTCAGAACAGAAAATGTAATTATGCACAAACCCCGCCCTAACCCCCTTCTTCCTCGCCAAACACGTCTTTCCCTTCCCTCTTGCTCTCTTGTCTTTCACTTGGTAGCTTTACATCATTTTGTCTTTCGTTCCTGCCTCCCCCTGCCATTACCTGACCTCTCTAAAGCCTCTGAGTGCATTGTCCTTGGATCATGTCATGACGGCCACATCTTTCCTGAATTGCTCTGCAGCAGCATCAACAGCCCCACATTGTAAAAACTCTCCATCTTAGCAAGTTTTTAGTGTGTAACAAAAATATTAATAGATAAATAGAAAATGAAAACATTGTTACAGGGACTATATGTAGTTTTCAGCAGCCACTAGCGGTGCGGTTTTAGAATGCAACCTGGTGTGAGCTTGTACACATGCTTGAACTCATGAGGGAGGATAACTGGACACACAGAGAAACCACAGAAACTCTGGGAGACAGCTTCACACAACATGCTGGAAACCTGTGTAAAGTCCCACTGTAACATTACAGTGGTATTTTTATCAGCTTGCCAACAATGAATCTAAACTGAATGTTACGAAGCAAACAGGGGTGGATCCATGCTAACGCAGCTGCCTGCCCCTGCCTTGCATCACTATTGGCTAGTATAAACAAATCGCTCCACATCTGCTTTGTACTGTTACACAATTTCTTGCAGACTAAAATAAACACTTTGACATAATATAGGTGGCACACATAGTACATAGTAATATGGGTCTGGTGAAGTAATGTGGAAAACCATACAACTCAAATCAATATTTTTCCGGCATTGAAACGCTTTCTCCCTTACCCGGTCATAAAACTGTCTTCTCAGACCTTTTCTTCTTTGGCCATTTCTCAGCCATGTGTCTTTCGTCACAATGCCATGAGTCCAGCACGTTTGAATGTGCCATTGTTTGGAACTCTTGCTGCTATCGCTCCTGTAAATTAGTACTAACGCCACCTGTTGCTGATTGGCTGGAATAATGTTGTGGGGAAGTTCTGCAGATTCATATAGGATTTGACCTCTAAGGCTATCGCTAGCTTCATCTCTCGCGTCCATGTGTAGCACGGAAGAGCTTTTGTCAACCCCGACCAGCCAGACAGGCCACAACCACAGTCTCAGCCCATGTATAAATAGCCGTGAGACCTAGCAATAAGCTGCCATTTGGCAGCTCCCATTCTGCAAGGTGAATATAACATTGAGCTAACATGAAGCTACATAACATAAACTAGCGTGAAGCTAGCATGAGCCTATCATGAAGCTACCATGCGACCTACCCCTGGATCATCCGACACAGGGCGACCCTGTGTGACCACGTTTCTGCGCCATTAGCTGCGGCTAACAACATCTAGCAACCGGATTGTTTGCTGCTAGTCCGACCCTCGTCGCTCGTTGCAAATGACAGGTATGTTACGGGTCGGGTCTATGTGTAATAACCTTGTGCAAACGGTTTTGGAATAAACACAGTTTATGCCTGCCTCAGTCAACTCAGCCACACCTGTCAAGCCCACATTCCCCAAACTGTGTGCGTCATTAGCCTGTCAACTAAAGCCTAATTCACACTACATGATTTTTAGCCCGCTTTGCTGCACGGTGACCGTGTGATCGGGGGTAAATCAGTGGTTGATCGGCGGTTGCCAGTCGTTATGTGTGAACTACTCAACGACACGTCACAACAGCTTCCCAACACATTGTTGACACATCGCCGACGTCTGCCAGATATCTGGCGGAGTCGGCCAACTCGACATTCACATCCAGCCAATGAGAGCAGGTAGCTGGAAGAGCAGGCAACCACTTTTTCACCGCAAAACTTCCCTCAGTTCTCTCTGTAGCACAGACAATCCCTGCTACCTGAGTGTGCTAATCCTTTCTTTCACACAGATTTTTTGTCTTTATAATTGGTATCTTTATAATAGCAAACAACAGGTGTTTCGTGTGTAGTTTGCGTCATTTCCCGTTTCACATTTCCCGTGTGTTTTCTTTCTTTCTTGGTTTGGAGACCAGCGTCGCATGACAGAGTCGCTGTCAGCTGTCAGTAGTGTATGACCTCCTGTCACCAAAGACAGCAAGTTATGTAGTGTGAATGGCACGCCCATCGTCCGACGCTGAAAATCGTGTAGTCTGCACAAGTCTTAACTTGCAGCTCAAACTCCCTGCAACAAGTAGTGCACTCTCTCTGTTCACAATTAGAGGTCCCTTTTCACACCTACCCCTTCTCACAGGGAAGCTGCCAGTGTCATAAGCCCACAAATGCGGTCATTATGCTTTGTGTGGACATAACACATGCACACACACCTTGTGCCAGTTGTTTCTTTATTAAGAAAATCTGCCGGGAGACGTGTGATAGTGTTATCAGGTGTGCCGCAACACATTACGTTACGTTACGCATGTTCCCCCCAGGAAGTGCCCTGCTGTGGGTTCATGCATAATCAAGGCATCAGCAGCACATTCTCTCTGGTTGCACCCAGAGGTGTCCTTAACTAAAAAGGTTGTCATAATACAGTCATTACAGGACAGAGTGAAAGCAGGGGATCACATGGTGTTCCCACCTGGCACCTCAATAGGTGTCACCTGCAGGGTGGATTCATTCACCTGCTGTCAACATCTGGCTTAAGGAAGGAATCCTCACATTCAGAAGTGGTTAAAGATGTACTTCTTTCACGATGGGAGGATGTGTCTGTCACAGGTGGTGGGAGGTCTGTGGCCAACCCACATGTTTCTCCACATAAGTGCACTAGAACTGCTCACACTGAGAGGCAGCACTTAGAGGGCTAGGGTCTCTCCATCCAACATCCAGGGTATTAGAGCTGCACCCACTCGGTCTTCATCGGGCTGCTTTCCACTATTGGTGCATGGGACAGAGCCAGGACCCTGAATGTGTCCCCTCCATTGTGTACTCTCTCTCCTCCAGCTACTAGGACAAGGCTTTGGCTTTGGCACGGTGAAAACCTAGGCTGTCCACAAAGGTCTCAAACTGGCTGCGGGAGGTCTGTTGTTGGCTTGATCATATTTAAAATGAAAACTATAACAGCTAGAGCATTCATTCTTTGTCCTAAGGAAAGCTGATGTTTTTATTGCACCATCACATTGTCTGCTCGCGATGGTCATGCACTGTACAACGCAACTGCCCCACAACTCACTCCCTCTCTCTCTCTCTCTCATTCTACTATGTCCGTTCAGATAAGTAGCATGTACGTAACTCAGAAGAGAGCATGAGGTCTTGCGGATTTCAGGTGGACCAAAGCGAATTTGTGAGCAGATGATAGCGAGGTGGATAAGAAAGAAAGCCACATGGTTAATTATGGCCTTTGTGGAGCTTTTTCCTTCACCGCGGCTCCGTCTTCTTCAGCAGTACTGTGACAACAGCTGCTTTAGAGTGACGTCAAAGTCGCATCAATTCCAAACTGAGTGTCCAGACTGAGGTTGCATTTAAAAACATCTGATCTGTATCGCATTTAGACCACATATAAAAGTGGCCCAAAAACTGAAAAAGATCAGATTCCATCTGACTTGGCCTGTTCAGACTGTCATAAAAAGAAAAATCGGATTTGGGTCACATTTTCCTGCAGTCTGAACGTAACCTTAGAATCCAAGGGGACAGCAGCTGTGGTGTCCTCTGTACTAACCGTGCCCAAGAGTATCACAAGCTCTTTCAGGTTGCAGGTGATTCCTCTGGACGGGTTTTTTTCTCCTCCCCACAGATTGAAAGGAGGTGGGTGAGTCCCCTCTCTTCTGCTCTGTGCGTGCCCTATCCTATTATGTTGCCTGCCTGGCGCCATTCCCTGAGCCTGTTTGTGCAGTACATAGCCTCGTCTCTGGGCCTTACCCTGTCAGCACAGCGCTTGTCTAATTGGTTGTGTGAAGGCTTATCTGTCATCCAGTACATATACCCCAGCGGCCATTAGAGCGGACTCTATGAGAGGCATCTCCTCCTCTGGGGCACTGCACTGAGGGGTGGATCATATCCACTGTGGCCTCTTGGTCCTCCCCCTCCTTTATCCGTTTTTACCTGCGGGATGTCTCCTTCTTCTACATGACTCATTCAATACTGAGTGTTTTGTTAGAGTGACTATCTTCTGTGTACTTTTGGTGTGCCCCCCCCCTATTGGATGGCGCAGGGAAAGTTACTGTTCATGCATGAGCCCTGCTCTGTCTGCAGTTGGTACTGTTACAATGAATACTTCGTATGTGCTTCCACAGCAGCAGGGTCCTCCTCCTCTCTGTCCCCAGCCTTCTTCAGTCATGAAGAATATGTCATTTAATTATGCTGTGACATTGGGCATATGTGGAGTGCCATTACGCATTGTGCAATGTTGGGCGGGGACTGCTTTTTCAGTGCCCTGGGAAGGTGGTACCATACGTATTAAGTGAGGCATTGACTCATTCTGCTTCGCTTCTAACCCGCTAGTGATAGCCTTAGAGGGTGAAGCCTATATGAAATAGAATGATAGGTATTGTAACTCCAGATTCTATGAGCATAGGCACAGCCGTCTAAGCTATGGGAATCACTGGCTCCAGGAATGACTGAAGAAAAAAGCTATTTGGGAACCAATTGCCACGGGGTGAGACGGTGGTTGTGGCCTACACTGCTGGTGGGAGAAGACAAAAACTCTGCAGTGCTGTGCATGAGGGATGAACCCACTACTGATAGTCTTAGAGGGCTTACTCATAGAGTCTGGAGTTGCAATATGTAACTGCCGTTTTCCATTTACAGAGCCATGGCTGTGTAGGAAAACCTGTTGTTTTGTTTTTTTCAAAGCACACACAAAACAGAGAGCTAGCACACTGTGAGTAAATATTCACTGAATTTAACAAAAAGAGCATTGGATTACAATACGTTTTCCTACTTTTTACTTAGATATTACTTACTATCCCTTTAACTAAACCATTCTGACATTTAAATGAAAATATGATTTGTTGTCCCTCCAAATTATAGATAGAACAGTGTATAATTCAACATTTTGGTTGATAATACACAATCTATAAACAATCAGTATGCTTTTCTAAACTTAATACCGGCAGAAAAGACCAGTGACAATGTCAAAGTCCGTTAAAAAACTGTCAGTAATTGTCTTTGATGTAATATTTTGTCAGGTGCTTGTGGTTCATTGGTTGATGTTTTTCTTTTTTTTTATAGAAATTTTTCGTCAATATCAGTGGTGGTAATCTGGCCTACGAGGGGTCTCATGTAAAAATGCTGCCTACTCACAAAACAGTTACGTACGCTGGTTTTCACGCCCACGTCCGATGTATAAAATGAACGTGACGTGAGAATGTGTGGGCCGTGCGCAAACTTTTGTCTGACTCTGTCAGTAGACTCCAAAGTACTGAAACTCACTAGATGTTTTAAAATAACGTATTCCACTCCAGTTTCTTTGTTTATGTCTATGAAGTAGTCTATGAAAAACAAATATGTCCGCTGATACACCATAAAAGTTTGGTCATAGGCTATGTGGATGTTTAATATCAAAATAAAATTAAATGAGAAAGAAATAGATAATGATGGCTCTCACACATTTAATTTCACTTCATGTCAATTTCACGTCATGTTCTCACTTTATCATTTAAAAAGTTAAACCAGTTGTTATTTGTGCTCGCGCTAGTGAGCCATAACTATTCCATATTGCACATTTCAATTGTAAATTGTATAAGACAAGAGCCCACTAATATCTCCACCCGGAGCGGCTGTTGAACTGCCAGAAGCATAAGCCAGTATGTGGCAGGATGCAGGCTCACCTTTCCCCCGATATTAGATGTAAATTTAGCTTCTGAGTCCTTTTCAGACTTTAACTTGGCTAACTGATGGAATTATCATCATCTTAAAAATCCAAGATAAGCTCAAATAGCATTAAAGAATTGCAGAACAGACATCAGTAGTAACATCCCCTGTGCATATATCACCATTTAGTCTTCAGTTTAGTTATTGTGTATAAAATCACTGCAGTGAACAGACTGTGCTGTCAGGCACACAGAGCGCACTGAGACATTGTGGTGGTGCAACACAAACAGATCTGCCTTTTCACCTCGACTCACATCTTCGCCACCTGCACATATGGACTGTGTAAATTAACAAAGTCTGGAAATAAATCCAGTGACAGACAAAACAAAACCAACTGGAAAAAATGTGTTCACCTGCAAACCTCCATCTATGAATGATTTCCCAGGGTGGGGGAGACCACTGACGGAAGCCATCATTTTGGCAAGGTGTGAGGTACTCGGTGTGATTGATGTAAAGATTTTAATACTGCGTAGTCTGCATGGTGGTTGCGCTATGGCACTGCAAAGGACAACGCCAAGGGAAGGATTAGAGAGTGTCCATGAAGAGTTCCTGGCCCGTGATGATGACTGGCTAATACTTCGATTTAGATTCCTTAGAGTCTTGGTCTTGGATCTGTGCGATGAACTTCAGCATTAGACAGACCAACCTGATAGAAACGTGCCATCCCAGAAGAACAAGTGGGCTATAACAACTGCGGGGTTCCTGGCAGTCGGCTGTTAGCAGCAGGAACCAACGTGTGTGTTAAATATATGTAGTGTTTACCTTTCTACCTAAAACCTTTGGTTAGAATAATATAATTCTGTTAGACTCTCTGAGTTTTGTTCTGTTTGTGACCAAGCTGCATCAAACAATATCTGCTTTCTAACTTCCACCTCACAAACACATAGATTTTTGTATCAGAAAAACTCATGTCAGACCATGTTTTCTTTATTTCGGCCATTACGAGTCTCTGAGCCAGCTGCACTGACTGCCATTGTGACACTCCATGTTTTGCGTTTGCTGCTGATCAAAAAATTCAAACCATCAAATAAAATATTTCTCCTCTCCTCCACTTCAGCGACCAACACCTCGATCTTGCACCAAGTGAAGTTTGTCAATATGTGTTGAGATGTGTCATATGTGTCTCGAGCATGTGCGCTCAATTTCACATTGATTGGGATGTGGATATTTCTGTGCATATGTAGTTTTCAAGATGTGTGAGCATATATATATATATACATAATTTTTTAATTTTATTTTTTATTGCAGGACCATTGGTTCATTTTCTATAATGACACTTGGCTGGCCCAATCAAATGTATTACACCCCTCCCTCTTTGTCCTCTCTGTGTCTCATGTCAGATGCTGTGGCTCTGGCTCGGAGCCAAAACTCTACGGCGAGAGCAGTAACAGCAAGAGGCGGAAGGAGCAGAGGTGGCTGGCCTCTTCTCACACCCTGAGAAAAACGACACCAACATCAGGATGCTGTTTGTGTATTTCAGCTCAGCATTCAACACAATCTCCAGCATGAAACTGATCAGCAAACTCAGCACTTCAAGCTTTTGTAGCACACTCTACAACTGGATATTGGACTTCCTCACAAACAGATTTCAGAGAGTTCAGATTGGTGGGCACACCTCCTCCACCCTAATGCTCAACCCCAGAGCCCCCCTCAAATTCATCCTCGACACTCCTCCATGGAATATCATTTATAGTTTGCCTCTGTTTACCATTCTATGATTGTGTATACTGGGAGTTACAAACCCCATTTCATTTTACAACCTTGTTGTAATGTGACCATTAAACCTTGTACCTTATACCATGTGTCGGCCGTTTGACAGGGAAGGCATGCAGGGAAACAGGGAATCTCAGAGAGGGCACTGTGAGTTAGTGTGTGTGCCATGCCATGATGACGATGACAAATAAAGTTCAATTAGGTTAATGACAACGATATTTAGATAAGATAACATAACTGTAACTATCATAAAGTGAGACTGTCAGCTACTGCTAGTGCAGTCAGTCAGTGCCAAATAGCGTAGCAACATTAGTGGCCTAGGTCCATATTGTATGAGAATATTATTAAAATTATCAGGCTCCCTTTAATAAAGGTGAGTGAAAAGGCTGTATAATAGGTTAAATCTGTAGCTCTACTGCACTAAATGTAAGCTTGCTTATTTATTAGCAAACAAAGTTTTCCTGTTTTTATTTACAGGTATGTGGGGATGTTTTCATATGTAGTCTACTCCAGACCTTTCTCTGCCTACCGTATTTTCAAACAGTTTGGTGCTGCTGTCCTGTAAGCATGCACGTGATCACCAGTGCACATGCAGAAAGGTCAACTGTGTTTCTGACTCCCCACACAAAAAAAGCCTGTCGCATATACCGGTCTGTTCCTCCTCTCTGAACATAATACCATAATTTAAAACAAAAATATGATTTCTTAATTAATAAACCCTTCATGTAATAGTCATCATCACTATTTGGATAATTAAAATCTGTTTGGATTAAATGAAATAAGATTGAACAACTCCATGCCATATTTGAACAAACAGGTATTTGGTCATAACCAGTTGTTTAATGGTAAAACCTTTTTGCACATTGTCAGGGAAATCCAGCAGTTCTGGATCTAAATTTGAAATCATTCTAATACCCAGCCCAATTATTTGTAATAATCTCTCCCTATGTCATTGTCGTCAAGCCATGGTTGTTGAGGTAGCAGTGGAAGAAGCTGTAGACTACTTTTGAATGGATATTGTGTATTCCACAGCCCATTGTGATCACCAGGGAGTCCATAAACCTCTGTAAAAGAGACATAAATATATTATTCACACCCCTGTTCCATTAGTGTCAGCCCTGTACACCTGCACAGCCAGTGCGTACACTTCGTGCTGTCCGGCCTTGCGCTATCCGGCGCCACGTTGCCCTCTGTTGCCATTACCCGTCCCTACATCATTCTACAGTTAACTTTGTGGTTAGTGATTTTTGAGACTCAGTTTGTAAGGTTTACAACCTGCCGTGGTGTTGCTCCTGAATTGCTCTCTTTACATTAAAAAAGAAAATCTTTTTTTGCATAGTGGTGGTCTTCTGAAGTGATGACTCGAATCATCAACTTTTATGGGGCGGCCCTACTCGTTGGAAGCTACAATGAGAGAGGAAATAATCCCTTTGTATGGATAGATATTTATCCTCTCAAGAATATAAAAATTTATAGCAAAACATACATTATGATTTACCAGCCCAGTCCAAATATAGGCACACACAGTCAAATGTAATTGCATGATTTAAAAAAAAACAGCTTATTTGAATTGGTTGAATAGGTAGAATAGATTTTCCCCACAAGCTGATTATTTATTTTATTTTTTAATAGAGGACAAAAAATACTTGAAATGGAGATTTATTTTACAGTGTATTGCCTCCTTTTCTCTTTCTCCATTTCCTCATCCTCTATTTTCATTCCTCTCTGTACCCTGGGGAGTCCACACCCCAATCTCCAACCCCCCCCTCCCATCCTCATCACATCTTGGTTGTGGCCATTCAGACGTGTCCGTCCATTTAACAGGCTTTATTTATCCAGAGCTGATGTCCCATTAAGGCGAGTGGACAGACTGAAACTGAATCTATTTCAGGGAGGGGGGCGTCTCTATGGGCTTTTACCACAAGAATAACAATGTCTAAGTCAGTGACAGTGAAAAGAGATTGAAAGCAGAGGTGAAGGACATTGAAGGGGATGAAGAAGGAGAGGAATGACAGATGAGACTGGGAGGAGGAGGAGAAGGATAAGACGGGTATAAAATAAGAGAGATGGGCTTAAAGAGAATCTGAGAGGAAGGGGGAGGGTTGCACCAGAAGCTGGGAAAAGAAGAATAAGAAATGCATAAATAGGAGAGGAATTAAGCACCAATAATAAAATTTCACTACTCTCCTAGCAACAGTTGCTGGGTCACTGATGGACAGCCTGCTGCATGGCAACCGGTCGACAGCAGAAAATAAGAGAAGGAGAGATGAACAGAGGCCTACTGTTGAGCAGAGGGGGGAGAATAGGAGAAAATGAAGAGGAAGAGAGGGAGGGAGAAAAGCTGTAAGCGGTAAAAGGAAGAGAAAAAGCACTGAGGAGAACGTCGGACGTTTGGTTTTCAGGATTCTCACACTGCTGTGTCAGTCTCACTAACTTTTGAGCGCTAAAAATAAGAGAACTAGAGGAAGGCAGAGCTGCTGTTATGACAGGGATGTTTGAACGTTTTAACTACAAGGTCTATGTTGCCAAAAGAAGAAAGCTTGCTCCTGATAAGGACAAGCTTTCATCATTATTCCACAGATAGTTATCACTTTAAGAGGAGACATGGATCGGAAAGACACAGATAAAGACAAGAACAAGCTGTCCTATGAGGAACAACGAGGCATCTTCAATGTCACTTTGTCCAACCAAAGCAGAGGATTCTCTCTGACATCTTCAGAGTAGACACAAATCCAACTTAGTGTCCACATACTGATGAGAGCCCCACATATAATGCCTTCAGAACAGCAAAAACTATATTTTTGTCCGGCAGTATGTGGCAATACTCCAATAGCAAGAGGGCACGTGATAAAACATACTAAACGTAGTTGTAAGTTTAACAGAAGAGTTGGGTTAGTTTGTGGAAATGTGACGGTAAGAAGCAGTGTTATGGTTACCATGGTTACTAGGAGTTCAATGGGCCCTGATTTAGAATGTCTCAATCAATGTTATCTGCAGAAGATTGCCAGCGATGGATCATGCAAAAAAGATTCTTTCCCAGGTGGATTACCAGACAGAACATGATGTGAATAAGAACTTTAGGCCAATTGGACAATATAGGGATGACTAGGAATGTTGGATTACTATATCTGTAGCTGCCCTATACATGGATGTATAGTGATCAAAGTGTACTGCATTACTGGAATTACTTTAGTTTCATTTTGTGCACTTGGAATCACTCTATGCAAAAAGACAATAGTAACACCAGAGGTTTTTCTCAGTTTACACAGTAACACTGAAACACAATGACCACAGCCTGTAATTCACGTACCAACCCCCTGAAGCAGTCCTGCTATAATACAAGCGCATTTCCTCATTTGGACTCAGGTTGCAGTTGTAAACAAAAAATTTTTTCCTAAAAACACTTTTGTCCATTTGGTACGATCTTCATGAATACATTCTCTTGGGTTCACATGAAACACGATGCCATTCAAAATGGTAAACACAAATGTCTTGCTGTCCGCTTTGACTCCTCACATGGGCTAACACAGTTGCAACCAGGCAATCAGAGCTTTAGCAATACTGCAAAATGGCCACAGGTGAGCTCTTCTGTTTTCGACCAGTGGATGCAAGTGGAGTTAGAATAAGTGGAGGATGACGAGGAAGACCAAGGAGAGCCATAATCTCTGATGAGATTCGGACCACCATGGTGTGTCTAACAATGAGGCAGGCTGGGCAGAGAGTACAACCAAACTGGAGCAGGTTCACAGTAGCACCTGTTGGTATGAAATCTACTCTCATTACACTGTTGTAGTCCTGCATCAATACAGTGATGACAATGGTTACTGTCGTACTGTAAACAGAAAGATTGGGAACTGTACCTACACAGTCTTAACTATTGTTCTGTTCTATTGTTTGTTCTGAATGGTGAACACATTACAAATCCAACTCTGTATGTATTTGTTTGTTAACCGTTTTTATTCAGTTGCTAACCTGCATTGGTCAAAATTGAAGTCACGTTGTTAAAACTCTTCACACAGTCAGCCCAACAGAAATGTATTTGGACCAAACTGTGAATCATTTTTCATTGCTTTTACCAAAATCAATGAACTCTTTTCTCATTACCACTCCACCACCTGCAGAACACTTTATATTTGCAGCAATTTTTCAAATGCTAACACACTGTGTGCAAAGCTGTTAAAGACACATTCAAACAGAATGATGGCAAATGTCCTGCGTTTCTCAGTAACCAGGCTGAAATATATAGAAAGTATCACGTAGATTTTTTGTTTGTTGTTTTCATCTATGTACATGGAGAACTGTGTGCCGTGTTTGGAAAAGAATGTGGGTTAGAATTGCTATCTGAGTGTAGAGCAGAAAATGTGCTTGGATTTTAACATACGTGGGTCAAGGGAGTTCGTACATGAATTACAGGTTGTAGTCATTGTGTCTAAATAGTGTTACTGTGGAAACTGTGTTAAAGCACTAAAATTGTAGGAATTAGTTTTTTGTTTCAACTTTATATTTTTCACAAGTAGGCAATGATATAGAAAATATAAAGGCTAGTGAAGCAAATTTCTGCATTTCTGATGAATTCTTGTTACACATACTTTAGTACAAGTCAATAAGGTTGAAATATGTTATCCTACTTCCATAATGAAATACTAACTTTTGTGAAAAATCATTTGCACTTCAAAGATAGAAGTTCATCATTTACGTATAATGCTCATTCTTGTTGTAGGCCCTGTGGCTTGTAGTCTAACAGTGAAAATGCAAAAGGCCTACGGATAAGATGATCAAAGTAGTGTTTTCCACTCATCACAGTGTTTTCCACTGCGCACATCGCTCAGTTGGTTCATAGAAATGTCTGTTCATTCGTGTGTGTCTGTCATTTCAGGACAAAATGTCATTTTGAGAAGACGTAACATTGTTCTGAAAGTGTTGTTTGCTTTGACAAGAAATGCGGAGGAGTTTAGAGTTTTATGAAAATGAGCCTTGCCTTCAGAAATGTGTGCAAGCAAAACTGTGTAATGCTACCTTTTGTTTGTGATTTTTATATTCATCATACAATAAGTGACAAAGTGTTACTGTTGGCAGACAAATGTCAGTGTTTGGGTAAAAGAGTGGATTCTGAATGAAGTGTTTTTGTTGCATTAGTGCAGATGTGAGAAATGTGAGTTGGCAATTAACTCACATTTGCACGCAGTCTCACAGGAGCTAAAAAGTATGTACATATTAAAATAAACTAGTAAATCAATTTTAATATTTTGCCACTTCTATACAAAGCTGTAAATGGTCTTGCATCTCGGTATATAAAAGACATGGTTATTAGATATGAACTAGCAAGAACTCTGAGGTCCACAGGTAGAGTGATCTTTTAGCCATCCCTTATACTAAAACAATCTAAAGCAATGGAAGCTGCCTCTTGTATTGGGTTTGCATATTTTGAGATTTATATATTTTCTTCTGATTTTTTGTATAACTGCACCATATATTAATGAACATTTATATTCAGTCATTTTGTACTCGCACTTGTTTGATTGCATTGTGATTTTATTGTACTGTCTGTAAAGTGTCCAGACACTGTTGTGTTCCTCTAGAGAAGAAAAATTCACAATATGGTTCCTGTCATCCATCACGGGGGGCCATTTAGAGGAATTGCAGAGTGTTTGCTCAAGCCTCAATTAAAATGCACAGCCCATCACTGTGTTCCTGTGCTTAACCTTGGCTCGCCCACTTCTCACTTGCTCTCCCTTCACTTGACTTCAGAGAAAGCGAACATCAGGGTATTCAAATGCATGGGAAAACACACACACACACACACACACACACACACACAGTGTATGTATGTCAGGGCTGGCCAAGTCAGTCCTTTCTCTGGTGATTCGATTCATTAGCATTCTTTACATCTCCCTCCAATGCTCTTAGTGCTGAAGGACATCTACCAAAAACATACACACACACACACACACACACACACACACACATACACACACACACACATAGATGCAAAGCTAGCCTTAACTCCAGTGTGCTTTATCGTAGCAGCTGTCGTTCTACAGCCGGCTGGCAGGGAGGTGGGCGGGCGGTACTGGTCTTTCTGCAGCCTGCTGGTGGCTGACCAGATACCCTGGCACTGGAAACTGAGAGGAGAGGATGTGTTTCCATGTGTGAGGGTGTGGGGATGATGGGGTGAGAGGGTGCAAGTGCAGTAACTAATGCTCCCATGGGTGCACCAGTCTGTGCACCCATGGGAGCGTTGGTCTTAAAATGAGGTGTGGTCTTGGCAAATTGTTGGCGCATTGCTATCTTGTAGCAGCAGAGAGCAATTGTGTTATTGACCAAAAAAACCCAGGTCTAAAGTCAATGGCGCAGTATTTTGCTGTTGTTATTTTAGGGGTGCTTTACTCCAATAGTAAGATGCTCTTACGTAAGAGAGAAGCTGTGCACATTTACATACAAGGCACAGCAGCGTAACTTCATTATTTATTAAAATCTCCCGACACCCTGACAGGATCAGTCAGGATCTAATGTTAAATTAATTTTCTGTCTTCTTCTTCATATCGAAAAGGTCTCAAACACAGTTAAAGAAACAATTAGCAAATAAATGAGTAATTCACTAATTTCGGGTCAGGTTTTTTACAATTCCTAACCAGCACTGGTTAAAATGAAGTCAGATTGTCAAAGCTCTTCACACAGTCAGCGGTGTGCGATGTGACTCAAACTGAGAATCGTTTTTCATTGCTTTCACACAAAATGCACTCAATGACCTCTTTCTCCAAAATCCATGAACTCCTTTCTCATTCCTACTCCACCACCTGCGGAACACTTTATCTTTGCAGCACACTACCCAAATGCACAAACACACAATGTCCAAAACTGTTAAAACCACTTTCAAAACAGAATGATGGCAAATGTCCTGAATTTCTGCAGCAACCAGACTGAAATATATAGAACATCTGAGCAGAATATTTAGGTACATTTAATGTTTACCCCTAGAAAAGTGTGTGTATTTTGAAAAAAAAGTGTGGATTAGAACTGCAATCTGAGTGTAAGGCAGGAAATGTGCTTGTATTTTAGCAGAATTGGATCAGGGGGTTGGTACATCAATTACAGGTTGTGGTCATTATGTTACCGTGTAAACAACTGAGAAAAATTTTATTGACGCACTGAAATTTTACTGAATTTGTTTTTTGTTTCAACTTTTTTATTTTTGCAATTACTATTTGCAATGAGATAGAAAAAAAAATAAAGCATACTCAGGCAAAATTCTGCATTACTGATTAATTCTTGTTACATATACATCAGTACAGTCAATAAAGTAAAAATATGTTATTCTTATTCTGTAATGAAATACTAATTTCTGTGAAAAATAATTTAAACTTCAAAGATAAAAGTTCATAATTTATGTACCCGCTAGTTTGTGGTCAGTGTTTGCTTTCTGAGTGAGAATTGTTGCCAGTGTTTGGTTGAACTAGTTTATTTTGAGACATGTACGATGTGTTTAGGTGGTTTGAGGGAGTTTTGGAGGTGAGATTTACTGTTTGGTCAAGATGCATTGGTAGGTCATCATTGGTAAAGCAGACTGTACAAAGAGATTTGAAAAAGGGGCTTCGGTTTTGACCGATGCTTGTTAGCAATTGCAAAAAAAACAAACTGTAATGACATATTGACCACTGAACTGGAAGTGTTCCCAGTTTTCATTTCAGAGATCTGGTCACCATATACAAGCAAAAAGTAATAGCGCAGTAGTGTAACAGTGGAATGCCGGGCAGGGAATTTATCACTACAACGGCATTAGGCTTTACAGAACCAACACAACTCTACAGCAAGCCAGCTATGAGAAGAAGCAAAGAGTACACAATGTTCAATGAAGGTTATTTGGAACAAGCTAGCTTGGTAGTCTCAGTGTCAATATCATGGCAGAATCTGTGATGAGACCAAAGAAGACCTTGTCGGAGAAAAGGAGGAAGAGAAAAAAAAAGAGATTGACCGAGAAAAAGCCAGAGACAAGAGTAAATATCAGACTGGTTTTTACTGGTTGCCATGAGCTAGAAGAGCTTCTTTCTGTTGGAATAGTAAGCAATAACTTATTAGGTGGCTTGCTTCTTCTCGTCTTGTTGTGCTTGCTTGATGTTTGCCTGTGGGCAATATAACAGGGCTCAGTAGGCTCTATGGACACAGTATATTCTGCTGGATGAAGGCGAAGAGACTGAAGTGGATGCTTTGAAGAGAAAAAGACAGTGACCAAGCATTCACTTTGCTAGTTTTGATTATAAGTAAAGTAATCATAACAAATGCACATGTACTGCTTCCCTTTTTAAAGGCAGTGTTGAATTCCACTCTGAAACACAATGTTGCTTTAAAAACATGAATAGAATACTTTGACTGCTTGTTTGTAACTGACTGGTCACAAACACCTAGAACTTGTGGTCATGGCATTAATTCTATTAATTTGAGGGCAAAAACACACATTCAGAATAAATTAATAAATTCCTCCTGACTGACTCTGTATAAACAGAGTTAACATTGAAAAAATAACATTTGAAGGATTTTCCTGTTCTTTGGTAAAGTATGCAACTGTAGGGTCAGGAAAAGGGGGGCATGGTTGAGCTCACCTGGTACAGCTCACACCACCATGCACAAGGTTAAGTCCTTGCTGCAGCGCCCCAGCTTCAAATACAACCTGTGGCTCTTTGCTGCGTGTTGTACATAGTTGTCATTTACACTTTTTGAATTGGCTGATTTTGTGCCGTTCACTTTTTGAAAGCAGTTGTTGAAAACGTTTTTAAAAAATTTAAAATAATAAAATGGCTTGCATCAAGAATTATAACAAATGAAATTGCTTTGAGAATTTGCACAATAAGAAAGCATGTAATGCAATTTAAATCTAGAAGAAACACATTGTCTAAGAAAGTGAACCAAAAGTTCACCTCCCACCTGCCACCTCCCACCTGCCACCTGAATTTTGTGTTTCCCTTCATATAAATAAATACATTTAATAAATACCATAAATTGGTGCAGAAAATGTATCCAGAATGCAGAAAATTAAGGGTTTTATGCTTAAAATCTTCTAGGAGAGGAGCCACAGACCACCTACTCATATATTTCAGCATCAAATATTTAATCTAAATAGTGCTAAAAACCTTCTTGTCTTGTTCTTGTGCATTGTCACTTCTCAAGACCCAAATGTATCGTCATGCCCCTAATCGGAGCCCTTATGTCCCCACCACTTTTCAACACAAAGTGACGCTCTCTCTCCCTCGCTTCCTGATGCTATCCACTTTCTTATCTCTCCGATAAAGGCGAGGAAGCCCAAAAAGTATCTGGGGGAAAAAATTGTCACAAGACTAAAATGACTTGCTGCGAGCAAGCCAAAAAAAGGCAACAGATAAGAATTTGGGTTAAGAAAACAGAGAGAGAGAGAGAAAGGTTAATGGTATGAAGCAGGGGTTAGGACTATGAAGCAGGAGAAAGGAAGGTGAAAGCAAGAAATAAATAAATATTGTTTTGTTCAGTTGGGGAGGGAGTGAAAGGACAAGGGGAAGGGGCTTATGTGGCTGGCTGGATTTCAATCAGAGCAAAGCAGAGAGAAATCACTCACTCATGGAGTCCACCCAGCATGACTTTATGTTTTCTGGAGCCTCAGCCAAGGGCAGAGAAAGACAGTAACACACACACAAACACACGCACGCATGCAGGAGCTAGGAAGCCCAACAAGGCACATCATCATCAATGAAGCAGAAACACTGGGAGCAAAGCTATGTGAGGAGGAAAGAGGAGACAGAGGAAGAACAACCACAACATATAGCTCAAACATCTCTTTAATGTCATGGAAAATGCCTTTGCAGACAGGTCTCACCTCCAAAGCACACTCCTCCTCACCTCCCTCCAGCTCATTGATTGTACAGCCAAATGGATGCCACTCACTGTCCTCACCTCCAGCCACCCACCTTACCAATCACCCCCTCCCCCAGAAGCACACATAAACACACACACACACACACACACACAGGCTTGGCTAATTAATAGCCACTGTTCAGTGACACAAGGTCATGCCGCCAGGGGGCTAAACACAATGCCACAAAGCTGACACCTCTGCGAGACACTAGACAGAGCTGTTAATGCACTCCTCCGGTGTCCTGTCCCACTGAAAGCTGTCCCTTGTCCCCACCTACCTCCACCCCCAGATTTTTTTTCAGTGTACATCTTTGTGATAGCAGTTTTTTCTCATGCAGTGAAGGTCATATCCGTAAGCAGTGTAACCATCTGCTGCCTGTATGTTATAGTACTCCCCCAGTATCTGTATGTCCCCACAACTTCATTTAAACCACTATCCTCTTACAGTTTATGTCTTATGCCATGTTGTCACTATGTAATGATAGCATTACATTTGGTGCTATTTGTCAAGGCAGATTTAGAAAATATAAGACAAAGGGAAAACAAACAAATATAATAAATCAAAGAATCTGTTGGAATTATTTTTCATACACTACTGTTTATGCATCAGTATCAGTATACCCATATGGCAGAAGCAGTATAATTAAAGTGAGCCGGTCTAGGTTTTGTATGCAAGCTCTAAGCAGCCATCAATTCATTTTTTTTTCTCAGTTTTGTCGTGATAATGGGATAATTATCTCGTGATCTTGAGATAACAAAACAGTAGTTTAACACAGGGAATGGCAGGAACGTTTCTTAATGAAAATTTCAGTTGTAGGGTTGTGTGTTTGATCCTAACTTATGACCTATGTTTTTTTTCTTATTTATCTTTTTCATAATCATCTTCAACAAAGTTTTTATGAAGAGACTGTTTCACATGTTCACAATAAAGCACACGCTGGACTGTGCGCATCCCGGCGATTGGTACACATCCATCAACCTACGGACTTTTCATTTCCCCATCATTCTCAGGCAGAGGAAACACATCCACTTGTCATTGAGGGGAATCCATTTAATGTTACACATTTCCTGACGGCTATTTCGGAACCTTTGAAATAGCCGGCCGAAAATGTGTGATTGGATTGATCTTTGTTGAAGAAGATGATAAAAAAAAACACACAAAAGAATGAAAACACTGTTGAGAGCGGGAGTCAAAGCCACAACCCTGGGATTACAAGTTCTGCACTCTACCAGTTGAGCTGACCAGTAACACTGAATTTTTTTAATAGGCATTATCATAAAGAAATGCACCTGCCGACCCCTCTATTCAGCTATGGTTTGTTATCAAGATCACCAGATAATTATCCTGTTATCAAAATATGTGAATCAATGGCCGCTTAGGGCTTCAGTGCTTTTGCCAAACAGCGTCCATTATGGCCAAACAGAGTAATGACAGGATAAAGGCACACAGAATGTTAATGTCTTTCACCCATCTCTGCTCTCTGTACATGATGCTCCACTGAGTGCCACTGAAAAAGCTTCTAGCTTCAGGTGCAACTTAAATGAAAGCCTGATGGAGTGTGCGGGCCTGCTGAAATTAACCTAGAAGCCACCAGTCCTTCCCACAAGTATTCAGAGCAGGGAACTGTGGGTGATCTTTAGTAATGTTCCAGCTGATTTGTGTAGGATGGCAGGGGTGATTCGTCTTCTCATGGAAAAAGGGAAGGAAAAAAAATCTCATTTTGTGCATTTACCAAGGATGAGGGCAGAGGAAGGAGAGATGAGACGTGTTCTTCTTTATGGCTTTCCTTACTCTTTTCTAAGTAGGCTTGAAGGTCACTGCGTACGAAACAGTCCATAACAGATGCTTTGCAGAATCAGAGAGGAGACAAAAAGGCATGTGCTTCTCTGTTGTGCTCTCTCTGAAATGGCCCTTTTCTCTTAATACCACCTCACCAAGTTCTCATGTGACATTTCAATATTCACATGCTCATCCTGAAGGCTTTTTATTGTCCAGTAACAGCCTGCGCAAAATGTCAATGCATTTGGCACACTGACATGTTGTCAGGGATGCACCCAAATAGTCACGTGGCCCATATCGCTGCTTTGCCCTCTTTATTGCTTCATGCACCATGTGGATATTGTATGCACACAGGATGTTTTTTAGGAGTAGACCCACTATACCATCAGAAACACCAAAATGGTGTTAAAATGTGTCTGATGTACATGTTAAATGACTGCTATTTCATGTTTTTGTGTTATTTTGCGATGGTCTCATTAAAATAAATAAATAAAGGAAGACATGGTTGGCATAGTCAGATTTAAAGACCAATTCAATCCCCCATATTACCTTAAACAAACAAACAACAAAGCAAACAAAGCCCAAACACAAACTCTTCTTCCTCCCTGAGGTTTACCCGTGACCACTGACACACCGGCCCCCTTACAACTCCGACATATTTTTTTTAACCTTTTGTAAGTCTAAAAGTGAACTGACAATAAAACTAGTGAGGTCATGTAGAACGTACCTCCCTCAGGTTGATAAAATCCCCATATTTCCAAACAAAATACTGCATACATGAACTCAATGTCCTCAATGGCAGCTATGGCCCTTGGTCGCTGGCATTAAAATAAAAGCGCAATGCCAAATGGGCATTATGTTTTGGGGGTTGGACTTGGGCACAGCAATGGTCAGAAACTGCCGTGGCACTATGTATCCATTGTCCTATGCAGCCTTGGACAGGTGTCTGTGCTTCAGGAAGATCTCTCAAAAGAGAAATTTAGGCACATAAAAGCTGCATTAGCAAATACACTCTGGGCTGCATTCGAGAAACTGCCAATATGGTGGATGTTGCACAAAGCCCAAGCTTTTCAGACTAGTGAATGTGCCATATTAGGAGTAGCGGTTGTGTTTTCTTCAGAGCTCCTGTGGTTAAGTGGCTGATTTAATTAGGAAAACATTATTGTGCAGTCATTCAGTAGACACCGTTGAGTCAAACAACTTGGTTAAGCTTTGCACTAAGTACAAATGTGACTTAAT
Organism: Lepomis gibbosus; assembly: GCA_029875015.1. NCBI lineage: Eukaryota > Metazoa > Chordata > Actinopteri > Centrarchiformes > Centrarchidae > Lepomis > Lepomis gibbosus. Next base: position 18,835 of record JAPMOB010251009.1, on the reverse strand, counting down.
TGGGAGTTTAAAGTCTGTCTGGTTTTCAGATCTAATCAGTATGCCTTTGAAAGGGCTTTCTGCTCAGAGCAGGCTATACTTGTGTTTGTAATGTCTCAGCTTGACACCCGCTTGATCTAGAAGGCTGTTTTGGTTTGTTTTGGCTTGGTTGTAGCACTGCTGCTGATTGTATAGCTAAACCGTATTACATTTAAGGCTGTTGTGAATTGATCAAATATATCTATTAAAAAACAAAACAGTCAACAGACAGCCATGAGAGCAGCTTTACATACAAATAAAGCTTCTAATTGGCTCAAATACAGTTGCTCAGCACTTGTAAATACCAGACTGTATAAAGGATATAGAAATATTAGGTATGGAAAATAATTTAAAAGACTGCCAATCTACTTGACTGAGCTAAGATAAGAAGAAGAAAAAGAGCAGCAGCCTCGACACTGGAAACACAAGTGAATCCATCTGAAGGTATTCATTTAATGAATGAGTGAGTTTTTAAATGACTATATAAAACAGACAAATGCAGCAACACTTCACATTTGCAAAAGCCGGAAACTGAACGTGCTTTACATTTCTTCTTGATAAATACAAACAATTCGCTGATTACTAACTAACAATTGATTACTAACTTTAGTATTACAATTTTAACAGGTGTTTGCTTCCACACAAAATTAATACATGTGACACGATTTTTGTAACCTCTCATTCAAAGAGCAAAACTACACACCAAACCTCCAAAACATAAGATATTTCTCTGCCTTGACTCAGTTTTCAATTGCATAAAACACTCAATTTGCACAAAAGAAAAAAAACACACAATTCTCTACTTGAGTCATAAAAATCTAACAGGAAGTGACTTGCTCAAAATGCTACACCACTTCACCACCAGGTCACACACCTGTGACACTCGTCACATGTCCAAACACTAACTGCTTCACTGATCACTAACCAATCACTGCTTCAGTGCTTCAGTAGATAGAGAGCAAGGGGAGTAGGAGGGAGAGCCAAAGGACAACAACTTGGAAGAGGACGAGGGCAAAGAAGAGAAGAAAGGAGAGCCGTCACTGCTGAGATCAGGGCCACACTCATTGATCATGTGATCAATCACAGGCTGACCATGAGAGAAGCTGGACTTGAGGGTTCACGCTAGTTTGAGTTGCTTTGCATTAGCATCCATAATTTGAACTTTCAGAAATGACAACAAGTATGCAGCATTCTAAAGGTCATTTCAGCAGTACAGTATTGTAAAATAAGTATTAACTTTTGGCAATAAATGTAAAAATGATACTTTTGGTTTACATATGTTTATGTTTTTAGTTTCTTGTATGCTGCTGGATACAACACTACTGTCCTACTGTTACAACAGTAATGTTTTGCGAAATAAATATTTTCTGTTTCAACATTGCATTGGTGTTTACAGTGTACTTTTCATCACAACTCAGCAGATCACTTTCACTCTACAACATTGTATGGAAATGTACACATAAGCCTGTGAAAGACAAAAGAGCTTTACATCTAGAACAACAGTGTGTAAATGGTATATCCAAAAAAGTGTACTATTATGAAAAAAGTGTTTGCCATCTGATGCCAGTGCTTCATTTTGAGATGTGTTTATGAAATTTTGAATGCAGTGTTTCATTTTGATGTACATATAAGGCATTTTTAGGTAGGTCCGAGTGAATACATTTAGTACTTAAACCTGCAAAAACAGATTTTTTGACCACTTGCAGCAAAACAAGTCATGAACACAATATTACCATATCACTTTCAAAATTGATATGGCTAAACTTGTTAGCAAACAGTTGCTTACACATCCAGTAGCATGTTTCTGACCACCTAGCTAAAGTCTAATATTTACTCTTTTTTAGCTCCATTTTTGATCTCTACCAACACCTGAAGGAAATAGCTGGCTCTTTAGCTGATAAATTCTGCATTATGTTCACCATCTAGTAGATAACTGTGTCTGTCTGCTGATTGGGGCTGAGCAGGTAGTGTGCTGAGCTTTTTTACTGAAAACACCTGGCCACTGCGACAGAAAACGATATAGAGTGAACCTAAACAGCAAAGTTGAGTTCTGGACAGCTAAACAATGAGCTGAATATACAAGGAGTGATCATTCTCTGTAGGATTGGCCATTCCGCAATTGTCACATTGTCATTTGACGCATTGTTGTTATGAAAATATTGATTATAGCCACTTTAAATCACTCATCGCTGAAACCTATTTTAAGGGTGAATGATTGATTGATTGAGCCTCTTTATTGATTATAAATATAACAGTGACACCTCCAACAGGAGATGCCCCAGCTAAAGATACCATAAAAAGGATAAAAAAGACAAGCACACAGCTTTTTTCCATTGTGGTCCTTGATGGTCCAAACAGTCCACTCCAGTGCCTAAAAAGGTGACTTGCATAATCTCAGATAGGTCTATCAGACTGCTGTCATTTGAGGAACTTTGCTTGCAAGCCACTTCTGACATTTTTCACAAGACACAGTCACACTGGTGATGACTGATTGAGGCTCGTCCTCCAACAAGTTTGTTTCAGATCTCGACTTAAACTGATTAACATTACAGAGCACTAAAGAAATGGCAACGAAAAGTGACTTGGTGGTAAGCAGACAGGTGTATCACAGCTTCAGAATAAAATATAATAACACAGCTTGTACAATGCATCAGATTATATATCGTAAAAATGTGTTACTGATGCCAAACAAGTGTAAAAGTGTGCCTGTATGTGTTGAACAAAAAGCTGTTGATCAAACCCCACACACGTTACTTTGTTCTTGCATCATCTGGGATGGTGAAGGGATTAACATCTATTGCATCAAGCCGAGACACCTTCCACTCTGCAATTATCACCTGTTCAATTGAAGGGTAGGAGTGAATATAAAGTTAAGTGGCTTAGTTTTTCCCAGTCAAACAAAAGGAATTGTCAGGCTGGACAAAGAGAGAGAAGGACGCCTTGTAGCAGTATAAGACAGGCATTATAATAAAATGTGATGAAGAACAGAACTGCCTTTATCTGAACGTCCAAATTGACTGGGTTATTAAATGCCTAAAAAAAGCTGAAAACACTTGAGGAGCTGGAGCTGAAGACACTTGAGGAAAAAAAGAGAAATTGGGGCAAAGAAAAATCAAATGCATACTTGAGCTGGTGTCAGAGTGGGGGATAAGGACAGCCAAGCAGATGAGTGATTGTGAATCGATAGCCTTTGGACATGCTGCTCTCCTCTCGCTTCACAAAGAGACCTTCCGGGTCAGCTGATTCAATACGCCTCCTCTACTAATATGCCTTTGAGCCCAGAGGCACACAAACCCCTTTAACAGTCCGGCATTAGTGACTCATTGCTTCTAGTCTCCGCATTAGGCTCTGTGCAGTGTTTTATACACATACCTAGGTTTCACTATCTCCTGCCCTTCCCATTATGCATCTCCACTGAGACTAAGGATTGTTGTTTGAGTGCAAAACAGTCCAGCACGGTTCAACCAGTAGGTATTTAAAGGCTGAAAGCAATTTTCTTTTCAGTTTAAGCTGTCGTTTAAGTTCAGTTTTTCTCAACATTTTCTTTTCTGGTCTGTGGACCCCCTTTTTTAGAACCCAAACCTCATGACCCCTGCAATTACAGATCTCAATGTGCCATGTGGTCAGGATCAAAGAATCAGTTTGAAATATATTATATTGAAATGACAATATCTCAAATATAAAGTCTATCCATTGTCAACCGCTTATCTTGCATACAGGGTCGCTGGGGGCTGTAGGTAATCATTGGGCGAAAGGCTGGACAGGTCGCCAGTCCATCGCAAGGCCACACATACACAAACAACCAGTCAACCAGATACTAATTAACCTAATATGCATGTCTTTGGACGGTGGGAGGAAGCTGGAGCACCTGGAGAGAACCCATGCAAACACGGGGAGAACATGCAAACTCCACACAACCCATTCACTAAAAGTGACCAAGGTTGAAAAGACAAACATAGTGAGCCAAATCTTAAACAGTAAAAAAAATGTTGGTAAAATTACAGTACATGAACACATGAAACCATGTTCACGATGATAAGTAACCTCTATTTTACAATGCTAGTGGGACCACATGTCACAAAAGCTGTGTCATTTCCTGTCCCTCACCTGTCCTGCTGGTGTCCTTAAATATTTTGAAAGTCATTTTTTGTTATTGTCCTTTGACTCTTTGTGAAATTATAATAGATCTGTAGGCGTTGATGCATTTTAAAATGTAGAATAGAGAATAAAAAGGGAAACGTAGAGAAAACCTGAATGCTTGTTTGCTGTCAGAACAAAGAGATCACGCTCAGTTTCATCTATCTGTGTCCAAGTTGATACCACAACAACCTGTCAATCAGTACAGAGTCAAAGCATATCCACTATACTGTGTACATTTAACTAGCCATGAGCTACTTTTTGGTTGCTGTTTATGTTTTCTGTTTTCTCTTTAAGAGCTCTGACCCTTTCACAGTGTGTTAATTGTAACATTTTGGTCGCCTAAATATGTCTTTTGGTACTGAAAACCCAGGGTTAACCCTAAATTATCTCAAAAAGCTCAAATCCTGCTTCATGGTACAGGGCCCAGGTGAATATATGAATTGAAATCTGGAAACAACAGAAATCTGAAGGTCCATGTGTCTTTCAACGAAGAAAAGAATAAAAAAATACTCAAGTTGGTTGTCCTGACAATGTCCCTGTTTGAATCTAAATAACTAGTGTTGAAAAAATGATGTGCATGAAAATAAAAATACACAGGCTTGTCCTAAATACCTAAAGTGTGCCTTATTATTAGTTGGTGTGTTCCACAGATGTCCTTATATACTGTGCAGGTGCTAATCCATAGTAATTAATAAAAGATAATTGATCATCAGTTATATGCTAGTTGTTACCATACATAGAAACCACTTAATTATTTGAAATCTGTGAGGAAATAAATATTAATTCCAGATGTAAACAAGCTTTGCCAGGAATAAGTGTGCTTTTCTCTCCCAAACATATTATCATAACTATACAAGTTATAACCTTAGTCATTTTCTGGATGTAGAAAACATCTTGAAGTTTTAAAGATGTTGTGAAAAAAAAAGATACTTGCACCTGAAGTAAGGCACTGTAGCATGAAAAACAAAATTGTCTTTTCTTGCCCTCAGTGATGTGTCTTTCCATGACACGGCTCTTGGACACGTCAGTGGTCCCTCATAGCCAATCTGGCTGGTGGAAATGCATAAATATTCTGTCAATTAGACAGTTAGTGTTAACCTGCTCCCAGCAATTTGCGATAAGGAGTGGGAGTGGTGAAGTGAATCCAGCTAATAAATGACTAGAGTTGCTGGAGCCACTCCTTGGAACGACACCTTAAAAAAAGCTACCTGGCAAATGTATTTCTCTTGGGAGCAGCCCAATCTAATTATGAGGGGTGGAGGTGACAAGGGAGGGCCTGGGACTGTGCGTGTTTGTGTACTACTTAAGAGGATAGCAAGATGAAAGCCAAGCTAGTAGCCTCTAGTGCCCCACACCCTTGATTATGAAAGTGATGCATGAAATACAACAGAGTGGTGATTTAGCTACTCAAAGATATTAACTAGTAGTGGAGGTGAAAATTTGTGGGTTGGGCTAAATTAAAGGTTAATGGGGTCATTAAAGTCAAAGGGCTCATCCTCTTGGGAACATGAAGATGCCTAGCAGATTTCAGATGAATCTGTTTTAGGTTTTAAGAAACCTTGTGTGCGAAAGTTCACATTTTGGCCTGCAGGTGACGAAGAGGAAACTTACTGGAAGCATGTCCAAAATGGAGAGGGTTCATCCTCTGCATCTAGCCTGTGTGGATTACCAATTGCACATCATTAACCTTTTTTTTCAATAGGACATAGGGCCGTGGTCGGTTTACGCTAATTATGTAGGGCTTCTGAAACAGTTCAGGCATCATTATTTGGTAAAGTGTAGACAGGTAGCACCACTGAATAACAAAGAACAGTATTAAACTGTCATTTAAAAAAAGTAGCTGAGATCACAGCCTTGCCTGTCACAATGTGAGGAACTGAAGTTTGGTGTTTCCAGTTTGATGATAGAACTGTTTTGTCAGTGATGAAATTCCACCTATCAGTCAGCCCACTGAGTGAGCTTCTCCTGTGTGTGTGTGTGCATGTAATCCTGTCTCATGGAATTAAACACCTCGCATCTCACACTCAATGCCATAGCAGTGAAGAGACTGATTAGTGGCAAATTTCTCACGCACACCACGTCTGTGCATGAAGGAAGAACTGATGGAGGCTTAAATTTCACTGTGCCCACAATAACAACACTGTGAAAACAATAAAGTGGAGAAAGAAGATTAAAAAGGTGACAATTATTTTGACATTTCACAAAACAAATCTAGCTATTGCAACCACAGTTTGTTAATCTAAGACAAATTAGCATAATTAAAAATTTGTTTAGTCCTATTGGTTTGAAACATTAAATTTATGCCTGTCAAAATGGTTTTCTGAGTACTAGAACCTTAAAGTTGAGGTAGCTAGCTTTAGGTGTTCTTTCAACAGCTCTAAGTATTGCCATTACTGTGTCACAGTCTAAGATGCAAAGTCCATCCATCGTCAACCAATTATCCTGCGTACAGGGTCGCGGGGGGCTGGAGCCAATCCTAGCTGAAGGAAGGACTACCAATACAAATTGGTAGTCCTTCCTGGAACACACTTGGTAAAAAGCCTAAAAGTAAATAATTTCCCTGGGAAATGGGAGGACGAGCAACAGGGAAAGAACAGCACCCTGAAATTTGTGATGCGCCTCTTCAACCCCTGTTCTTAGTAGGACATGCCCGTGGACAGCTGTGTAAGGGAAAGTTAGCAACAGACCTCAACTGAGTGTGCAACAGCAGAACATATTTTCACCGTTACTGCAGGACCTGGATAACATCCCATCCTTACACAGAAGGGTACTGAGAGTAATTCAGAAAATGAAAGGCTACAGGGAAAGCTAACCACTGGGCCTCAAACTCTGATTGTGGGTGACTTGGTTTCGGACGAATCCTGCATATCATGGCTGCACATCCTAATGTGAAAAATGTCATACTGCACATAGGGACCTAGGGATCATTAATCTGTTGAACACAGTCAGCTCTCTGAATGCTGAGGTGTTTATCAGTGGCCCTCTACCTTGACTTATTATTTCAACTTTTTTTGGGACCACAGAAATATTTTTAAGGCAGACAGACTTTGCCTTAACAAATCAGGTTTTAAAAAAGTTGTTCAGCTCCAACCTATTTTACTTTCTGCATAACTCATCTGTTCCCTCTGCCAAGGACATGAGACAAAAGGAATCAGAACAAGTACAAGACATAACAACACAGCCGAAACCTTGAAGAAGAGCCACCTCAGCCCCCACCGGAAGGGAGCTCTGATCATGGGAGAAATCAGCGCCAAGAGGAAGAGTCGCCACCCCCTTAACTAAAAAGCACATCTGAGGATTCACCTTCTTCACCGCGCCAAACCCCATCTAGGTCACCCTTACCTCCAGATGCCCTTTCTCCCTCCTCTCCCCTCTTTTTGGGGTTAATTGACAACATGAAAGAGCTGGTTAGGGCTGAGACCAAACTCACCCCCTGCTTCTTCCCTCACCCTACTCGCATTTTCTCCCCCCTAATTTTAAGTCCTTAGCCAGTTTTGACACTTGGTGCGTCCCCCCACTGTGCAACGGCGTCAAAATCACCCTGGGACTCCACAGCCTTACAAAAGCACAGCACAAAATATAACAAGTGTGCGGGTAGCTTTCTCAATTCCTGTCTTGATAAGTAATAGAAAAAGAATGGTGAAACAGGAAGCACTCAACATATTCTGAAAATTTAGCATCAATTCCTCGTCAGCCACAGCCTTTCGCCAAAAGAGGGGCAGACAATGTTTTTAATACACTAAATTTAGCTTTATTAAATGTGAGGTCTTTGGCAGGAAAAACATTTTTAATCAATATTTTTATAATGCTATAGCTGAAACTTAGTTAGACCAAGATAACAGTGCAGGTTGTGATGACACGTGCCATGTTTGCTACTGTTGACAGGCTAACCAACTCTCCTGTGTCTGTGGCCTCTGAACTACTATCCACCTGGTCCTGCAATGAATTTGCCTCCTTCTTCACAGGAAAAAATTCTAAAAATTAGATAAGCACTCAGGTTCTCCATGTCAGGTACAGGATATGTACTGTCCCTGTGTGCACTTAAAATCAATTCAAATAGCATGGCACAATTCAATTCTATCAACCATAAAAACCTGGAGGACATAATACAACAACTGACATCCTTCTCCTGCTGCCTTGATATTCTGCTAACAGGCTTTTTCAAAAATGTTTCAGATTGCATGGCCTCAGATCTACCACAAATTGTCAACATGTCTCTTCTCTCAGGTTTGTTCATGTTTCTTCCAACAGCGCCTGAAAAGAGCAGTCATCAAGCCACTCTTAAAAAAGAAGAATTTCGACACATTACTAATGAGCAATTACAGGCAGGCCCATGTCAAACCTTCCAATTTTAAGTAAAATCAATGAAAATGCAGTTATTTAACAGGTTAGTGCTTTCTTGGCAGTAATTAATTGTTTTGATGTCCAGTCAGGATTTCGACCACACCACAGCACTGAGACTGCTCTTGTTAAGGTCAGTGACATCCATTTAAACACAGACTGTGGCATAATTTCAGTATTACTGGATCTTAGTGCGGCTTTCGACATGGTTGCCCACAACATATTACTAAACCGACTAGAAAACTGGGTGGGACTTTCTGGCACAGCACTAAAATAGTTTGAATCCTACTTAAAGGACAGGGACTACTTTGTGTCTATAGGTAATCACACATCCCCAAAGGTCCCCAAAGCTCCATTCTGGGGCCTCTTCTGTTTAAGACCTACATGCTTCCACTGGCTCAGATTAAGAAAGACAACAACATAGAGACCTGGAAAACTTATCCATGCATTTATTTTCAGTCGACTCAACAATATCTGTACAGGGCTCTCTAAAAAATCCAGCAGACAGCTGCAGCTGATTCAGATCCCAGCTGCTCAAGTTGTCACTAAGACCAAAAAAATGTCAGAGAACTAACTTCAAAGCAAAACTGCTGTTGGTTTAGAAAGCACTGAATGGTTTAGGGCCAAAATACATTTCTGATCTTCTGCTTAGTTATGAACCATCTAGACCTCTTAGGTCATCTGGGACAGGTCGGCTTTCTGTCCCCAGAGTGAAAACTAAACAAGGAGAAGCAGTTTTTACGCGCCATATTTCTGGAACAAACTCCCAGAAAACTGCAGTTGTTTCTGCAGTTCTTTTAATCAAGACTGAAGACTTTTCTTTGTACCACTGCCTGAATTAAATCAAATTTAAGGCTGTAGATTAATAACTTACACTGCAATGTAATTTCTACTATTTAACTCTTTTGAAAATTGTATTTAAATATAATTTTATTTCCCTATATTGTTTTTATGTTTTATGTAAAACACCCTAAATTTCCTTGTTTTAATGTAACTAGTTACTCTGAATACCCAGTAATAAATAAATCAATATATAGGTATGGTCTGCTTTGACCCTGAGTCTAGCTTCTGCCTCTTAAAAGTTTTTCCTTGCCATTGCTGCCAAGTTCTTGCTTATGATGATAACTGTTGTGTCTCTGTAAATAATATTACAAAGAGTACGGTCGACACCTGATGTGTATGAAAAGTACAATGAGGTAACTTCTGTTACTGGTACTTTATATAAAAATGATTAAAATTTAATTACTACCTTTTTACAGTGCTTTCAACCACGATTCATGGTGTTGATCAGAGGATTGAGTTTGCCCAGAAAGCAAACTGAGCCAAAGAAAAAATGTTCAGAAAGGTCAGAAAAAGCTAATAAATGGAGATTACAACGTTTAAATCCAAATCTAAAAGTTGACTGCAATATAATTTATGTAACGGATTTTTGCTCTCCAAGGACGAAACCCTTGAGACTTAAATGGCTTAATCTCCTTTCATCTGTCACTAACAAACTCAGCCTATTTAATTTTAGTACTTTGCTTATTCAAGATTAGAGTATCAAGTTACCATAGGTAATAGTTACTGTATGTTATGTGAAGGAAAAATTACATCTCAGGCTGCTTACTCCGGTGGCAATCTGTCATGACAAAAAACAATTACTGGGAAAAGACACTCCGAACAAACAGTTCAATATGGCCAAAGGAGTAGGCCAAGTATTTTATGAAAGGCTGAGTTTGGCTTCATGTGAATATCATTGGGCTCACCACTGTCTTCATTTAGCTCCTTACAGTTTTTTCCACCTCTTCTCTATCTACATTTATAAATGGTTCACGCTCAAACACCTATCAGCTGCCATATCTCACTCTTTCTGTCTGCTGTGCACAGAGCATGGAGAAAGGAGAATGATGTCTCCTTCCTGATTTGGTCAGACTGACAGGAGGGCCATATTTCACTATAGGTACCCTCCACACACACACTCACACGCACCCTGACCACTCTCCTCCTTGAGACTCTTTGTTAAAGGAGAGATAAAAATGAGGAGATGAGGACTTTACTGGAAGAGTGCTTTGTCCCCTGTTCTGTTCCCATCACCGTTGGCTGAACACAGGACAGGATGATAGATGTCCAACTCCTCCTCAACCCTCCATCCCCTCATCCCACAATCCTGCCAGTGCTTAATGGGGCATTCCAATAAACCTACATTCAATCTACACATTACTGGGACAGCTCCCACTTATTGACCCAGCCAGTTATTACTTTTTAATGGAGTCTGTGCCAATCTGAAAGTTAAATTTGAGATGGAATCAATAAGCGCAGGATGAATGACTCTGGGAATAAATCATAGACTTAACCTCGTCCACTCATCCCTTTGACACTAAAAGAAAAGATGGCGAACAAATGAACAGATTTGAGATATAAAAATGATTCCAGTAAGAGGCATTAGCAGTGAGCTGGTTTTATTTTTCCCAACTGACTCTGGGATTATTAAGGCTTATTGCTGCGTTATGACAGCGTAAGCCGGGGGTAATTCTTCTTCCGTCCAAACATGTAATCAAACTCTTTTTCACTGGAGTGCTGCCGAAACAAATGAAATAGCCATTAGCATCAGTCAGGAGCGAGAAAGGTCAGTAGTGGCTCATACACAGCAGTCACAGAGAGACATATCTATTAAAAACAACCCCAATATGTTAACTAATACCGAGAAATATTCTCTGAAATACACACATTTACATCAATAAAACCATTTTTTACAGGTCACAACATATTATCATTTCGCCAGAGTGATTAATTATCATCAACAAATTGTTAATTGCTTAAGGGCCACCAAAGCAGTTTTTTCCTGATGGCAGCGTCTTTTTTCAATTAATTCCAATGGGAACACCGCGTTTTTACAAGCCGGTTAAAAATTGCAGCAGCATGATGAGGCGCTGAACGTTTTTTTCCTCGCCGGGCGCTGAGCACTGACCGTTTTCATCCAGTCGACGAGAGTTGAAAAAAGTTCAGCTTTGGGGAAAATGCTGCCCTCGTCACTGTCACTTTTTACTCAGCTGTCCAATCACAGTAGAGGAGGGGCGGGACAAATACTACACTGTAGCAACGGTTACTATCCTGAATCGGGCGTCCTCGACCCTCAGCTTTTGGATTAAAAGGTGGTTTCGAAACGAGATGTTTCCTCACCCACTAAATCACATGAAGCCACATTTGGCGAGTCGGTCCTCTCTCTCTACCTGCTTCAGCCTTCATACAGAGCAAGGGCCATAGCGCCTGTGCTCTACTCTGTATTGACTTTTTTACATCCAGTAAAGTTAGGTAGAAATACAAATATATCATAGCAACCAAAGCAGTCAGAAATAAAGGCTGCATCTCAAAAACGCCCGCTAGCGCTCCATGCTGGGCGTTGTCAGAAGAGCAGCTGGTGTTTTCAGCTGGCAAAAAATGCTTTGGTGGACACGGGCCCTTAGCAAAGCCCAGTTACAGTTTTAGACTATTACTGAGCTTAAGGCTAATTTACACACACACACACACACACAAACACACACACACACACACACACACACACTCAACTCAGACGCTTACATTATGGAGGAAAAGGTCATTGTGGCAACCAGAACCAGGCTGTCTTAGGAAACCTTTGCAGGAGTTTTGACTTAAATGTTTAGAGTGTAGGTTTTAGTGGCATCTAGTGGCGAAGGTTGCGAATTGCAACCAGTGGCTCATGGTGCATTCATGTGCTTCTCAGATGGTTCAATTTCCCAAGCTGTGAAGTCGTTCTTCCGACTTCAATGTTTTGATTTGCATAATCAGAGCATATTAACGCAGACAACTAGTTCACTCTGTATGTACAGCAAATTAACCGTTAAGTTTTGTATACTTCTTTCTGTCCAATGTAAATTTTATTTCTCTTTTTTTGCAATTAAGATTTAAAGAGGAAAAAAAAAGATTCGATTATTACGACACCACACAAATGCACCGCTCACCCTTCCCTTTTCAAGCGGGCAGGAGAAGCTACAGTGGCTGACACACACTCCATCGGCTCTTGTGCTAAATAATAGGTGTGGGCCTCTATTTGTCCAAATTTGTTTTCTTTTCTTCTTTTCTTACTTCTAATAAACCAGACTATTACTACTACTGCTACTACTGTTACCTGTTCTTCTTCGTACGTGTCACATGCTAATGTAGTGAGGAAAGTAGAGCTGTTTGTCCATTTGGGCTACTGTAGAAATGGCTCATTCTAAGGTAATAAAAACATAACAGTTCATAATATCTTACATACATAAACTATAAGGTGTTGACATGATGTTGAACTGTATTAACCATTTTGTTTGTTAGTCTAAGACCCTGTTTTCAGTTGGTATCAAGATGTGTCTCTGAATATAGATACGTTATCTGATGGGTCTTTTCATTTACACCTGGATCTAATCCATGGCAGCATTTTTATGTATTCCTTTTATCCAAAGCGCAGTCTAATTTGCTTCTTATTCTTTCATTCATGAACATTCTCACACTGTGAGTTACCATGCAAGATGCTGTGCTGACCATCATGAGCAATTTGGGGTTCAGTGTCATACCGGAGGACAATTCACCTTGTGGACTGGGAATCGCATCGCCCACCCTGTGAAAGGTGGTTGACCCACTGCTCAGCATTGTCAGTTTTTCCTGCAGTGGTGATGCAGTATCTGGGATATTGTTTGTTATTTTCTGTTATTATTTTGGTTCGGCCTTGGTTTGTAGTTTCCATCTTGTGTTATCATTTATTCTACTTCCTGTTTTACATTATTTTACGCTCCTTCTGGTCGCTTGGTCTGTTTTTTTCCACTGGTTTGATTGCTTTACTCTTCCCTGAGTTTTTCTACCTATACCTTGCTTATCATCTCCCTTGTGTAAATTTAAGTCTGTGTCTTTCCTTTGTTAAGTTGATTGTCTTAGCATTTCTTCCTTGTTCCTTGTTAACCTGTATTTTTTGAAATCTTTGTGGATTATGGACTTTGGATTTTTCGCCTCTAGGCTCTGGATTTGTTTCCTTGTATTTGGGACTGCTTACTTGGTTTTGATCTTCGCCTACCTCACAATCTTGTAAGCTTGTATACCCTATTAATTTGTTTCTTAATAAACACTAGAAACTGCAATTTCTCTGCCTGTGTGTTCTAAGCTTGGGTCCAAATCCCTTTATTCCAGTGTAAAAGACAGTCTTGATGTGCCATATGGGCTCTACTTATTTTTCCTTTGCAGAGAGAGGGCTCATCTGTAGCTTTTTAACTAGCAGCTTTATATTTGGTAGATATTTTTCTTCTGAATGTAGACAAGCTGCACAGATGTCATTTACACTTGCTTGAGATCAAATCACAATATCAGCCAGACCACCTCCAGATATAGTTTGGATGATCAGATTGCATAATGTATGCAATATCCAGATATACAGTCCATAAGAATATCAGGTAGAAACAAACTGTTGGCATACATTTACATTAATCCAAGTAGAAGTGCAGTTATCAAAAAAAGCTTAACCATTTAAAAACACGGTGAAACAAGGTGATGAGGAAAAACAAATACAACAGTAAATAAAAAAACTAAAGAAACAAAGGGTTGAGTGTTTTCCAGTGGGAGAGCAAGAACATGACTGGTTAACAAGATGAAAGCACACACACACACACACACACACACCAAATCCGGGATGCTGGAGGGTTTATTACTGCAACCTGGAAATGCAACCCATAAATTTTAGCATACACAAACAGGTCCATGCACACACATTTTTCAGTCTTGCTATGCAAAACAGCAATGAGTCAGCGAGGGAAGAAAAGTTGAACTTCAAGGGCACAAAAAGTCTTTAGCTTCAGAGCAAGTGGAGGAGAAAAAAAACAAAATAACAAAGAAGAGTTGAAGGGCTAGTTAATACAAATCCCTCTACTCACAACCTCTGACCAGCGACAGCTACAACGGAAAGCGAATATCCAAGGTCTTTCTCATTTCCCTAATTTGTGCCTCTCGGTCCTCGATCCTGGAGCCTGTGACCTGGAAATTGATCTCAGAGCGGCATCTTGAAGGACATCTCAATTCCCAAAATGCACCTTGAGAAGCGAGGATTGAGGAGGCTCGCTGGAGGAGCTATAAGCGAACATACACTGGTGTATCCTTTGCAGAAGGTGTGACATTCAGCTGGACTATACAACCAACCCATCGCCAGAGCAGGACTCTACAGTGTTCCTTCTGATGTCATAAACAGTTGTTATTTAAGATGATCAAATGCTCGATCAAATTTTCTGCCCTTCACTGTTTGTGTAGCGCGTCATAAGGCACTGTTCTAACTACATTCCTAAATGTCATTTCACTGTGATATCACTGATGTTGTTATTGTTGCACGTGATGTGTAGATGGGCTGGCAGGATCATAAAAATGAACACTGTGAATAGCAGCTGGAGTTTCCCCATTAAGAGAGACTATTACGCACGAGGCACAGCAACAAGAATTAGTATTTAAATCTCCTGACATGCCGACAGGACCGCTCAGGATCTAATGTAAATTAATGTTTTGTGTTTTTCTACACGTCCAAAAGGTCTCACACACAGTCCAGGTTTATACAGTGAAACTGTTTGGAGTAAAGCAGCTCCTACAGAGCAGAGTGTCTAAACATACTGAACAAAATCATAAATGCATCTCATTTGTTTTTGCCCCCATTCATCACGAGCTGAACTCAAAGATCTTCTCTATGGACACAAAAGGCCTATTTCTCTCAAATATTGTTCACAAATCTGTCAAAATCTGTGTTAGTGAGCACTTCTCCTTTGCCGAGATAATCCATCCAAGTGAGTGACACTTAAGTTCCTACAAATAGTAAAAACATGCCCCTAAAACCGAACCCCACAACCCACCCCACCCCCCACAGTCAATGACTGATATGACTTTTTGGTCCATATTGCCCAGCCCTAACCAACAGTCCACAATCAACAACCTGATCAACTCTATGCAAAGAAGATGTGTTGCACTGCATGAGGTAAATGGTGGTCACACCAGAGACTGACTGGTTTCCAGACCCCCCCCCAATACAGTGAAACTGCACATTTTTGAGTGGCCTTTTATTGTGGCCAGTCTCAATAGAAATAAAACAGACCCTTACATTAGTGGAACCACACGATTGGCCGAAATATGATTCCCGCTTTGGCTTTTAAAAAAAGACGATTGGCTGTCTATAGCGGAAGGGGCGGGATAACCGCCATCTTTGCTGTTACAGGCTTTCCCCATAGAGTTGTATTGAGGATGTGATTGTGGCATGTCTCCTCTAAGATGTCTCTGGTTTAGCTAATCATGAATGGGGGTTGTGTTTATAAGTTTGTTCAGTGTATATTTGAGAAGCTAAACGTTCTGTTTTCTGAAGTATGGTTTCCTCTATCTGTCCTGTCAAGTTATTACTTCAGTTTTTTTTGTATAGTCCCACAATATTTGTGGTGACATACTGTACACATGGAAACGCTTAAATTACTGAGAGCAGCCTCTCTCTCTTTCATCAAAGTCAATTGTTAAAGAAAACACTCACATCAGTATGAAACACAATAAAGATATCACCTAGAAAGCTACAGTGACCAGTGGAGGTGTGGTAAAATGTCCATGCAGGTCTCTAAATCTGAGAAAATATTTAGTTGGTGGGGGGGCAGGATGATTTATGTGTAGCCTACATTAGTATTCAGATAATGTTCGAGCCGATCCACATCACACCAATTCAGCTGCTATAATTGTAACAAAACGAGTGCCATCAGGTGTTGACGTCAAATTATTGTAATATCAACCAGAGTATTCAGCACTAATCTGCTTTCACAGTGCCCACTTTGTAGTCTGCACACGTCATACCGACAGTAGAGTCCAGTGATGACAGGTGTAATTGGGACTATATGAGATAAATGTTACTGTGTCATTTTGAAGGGACTGATTGATGAAACACTCACCTCATCAAGCTGAGGGCTGAACACCTGAGAGCCACCTATTGGCAACATGGAGTTACTACTTCTATGCTGTGGTGAACTATGCTGTGAGTTTTTGTTCAACAGCATGTCCGTTGCATGGCTGCTCCTATTTTGGTGGGTGAACTGCTTCGGTCTTAGTACTATGGGTGTTTATGCGTGTATAAACAGACTATGATCGATCACTTGCAGACAAATCATGCTGAATTCATTCAAATTCTGGTTTTCAAGGACAAGTCACTTGTCAGTTCTATTTGTGAATCATGAAATTTTTGGATTTTTAATCTATCTGTAGATGTCTTGTGTTTACACGTTGGAATATCCTTTTGTGACTCATAGTTTGTGCATTTTCAATGATTATGGCAATTGTTTTTACAATACTAACACATGGGCTAAATTTGGGCCCTCAACTTATTTGTGCCCTAGTGCCCTTTGGCAGGTTGATCTGTTCACAAACTGTGGCAGGAAGAACAAAGAGAAAACCTGGGTGATAAAAACCAAAGATTTGAGCTCAGTCAAAGTCTGTGCTGGGAAACATACAAAGGCACACGTGTGGTTGGCATGAACACGGGTAGCTAGCCACCGCTGACATCTATGCAGTTGGTTGTGAAAATTGTTGGAAATTGTTTGTGAAAATTGACTATGGACTGTAAAAACACCAGCAAATACATTAATACATATTAAGCAAGGAAAAGGGATTTCAGTTTCAACTTTCAGGATTTCACTGGTTTCTAAACTTGCTGATATGGATAGAATTCAGTCAGTACTCAGAGAGTAGCAAGGTTCCATCCCCAGCACAACATTTCATTTCTCTTTCTCCTCCACACAGGCACCGGCACATATAGGCTTCATTCATTAGGACTGTCTACCTGTGGTTCACACCAATGTGTGATGCCAGACATTCTCTGTGGGTTAGGATCTATTTGTAGCCTAGAGGAGGCGGAGGTGGTCTCCACAGGCTAATTACTCCATTTAGTGTTAAGGTGAGCTGCAGTTCAGGTAGAGCCAAGGAGGAGTAATTATGTCGACAAAAACAAGGCTACAGTTAGAGCAAGTTAAAAATAATAACCGCTTTTAAAGGTTTCCCGTGTCGACATTCAAGCAAAGCCTAGAAGTGAAAAAAAAAAAGAATGAGACAGTGACATGTCCAGAAAAAATAGGTTTCGTTTCAATAGCATGATCTAGTTTTTCTATGAATAATCCTTTCGAAGAATTGGAACATTGTTGAACAAGGCAACACGGAAAGCCATTCATCCCTAGTAAATTGATGGAAGGTAAGTATGGCATACTATCGTGGTTGTGTGTACTGAACCAGACTGAGATTAAAAGCTCTTCCCAGGTCTTAATTTCTGTATTATACTTTCTTTATTCTAATATGGTGTAACCACCAAATCTGCAAACTAAAGCAAAGATCACAAACACTTGAAAGGAAATGGCATTCCACCAATCTGGAAGAATCATGTTTAATCCAGCAAGATAGTCTTAAAACAAATAGACCCTCCATAAAACTAGAGTAGCCCCTTACTTCACAACCACCACATGTTTCTTTTCAGCACTAGCTCTCAGTAGTAATGCCTTCATGAGCTTCTTCAATTATGGAATTCTAATTATTAGAGACAAAATTGATCACTATCTCCTCTCAACGGGTAACAATTTATCTTCCAACTCAGGAACCTTAGAAACAGCTGTAAAACCAGATATATATTGAGACTGCTTTTCTCCCATTGATTTTTACCAGCAAACTTCAGTGTTTTCTTCATCTAAGCAATCAACCTGTCTCTTGAACCACATTCCAACTAAGCCGCATAAATAGGTTTTACCCTTAGTTAGCAATTCAGTACTAGACATGATTAGTATGTCTTTATTAACAGGCTATGCAGGGTGCGGACTATGAGACATCAGCTCCCATAAAAGCATGATTTGTGATATTTTGGGGGGTCTCTAAAATATTGGCAGCATGCATTTGACATTAAACTCGATATTTCTCTATCATCACGGACTATGCGGAGCTTCAGACTTCATCCAGCCAGAGGGAACGATCACTGACTGTCCGCAGCGGGCCAGTCTCTCCGTGATCTCTTGTACTTGGTCCGCCCGACTCCCTTCTCGCTGCCGACACACTGAACGGTTCATGATCGCTCCCTCTGGCTGGATGAATATTACGCATGATCCATGCACTACTGCAGCTGGGGGCTCTCTACAGCGCCACATAACTTTCTATATTCTTGCCTCTCACGGAGAAAAGATAGGTCAGGTCGCAATAGCCACAGCTGTTGTGTCAAGCAGATGATGATGATGACGATGACGATGACGATGACGATGATATTATTATTATTATTATTATTATTATTAAGACAAACATGCCTGATACTTTCACAGCCAGCCCCAGACCTCCATGC
>JAPMOB010251008.1:0-15855 GCA_029875015.1 Lepomis gibbosus | reverse complement strand
TGACTATTTTATTATTATTATTTATTTTTTTCCTATTACAATAGACCTTGTTGTACCTTTACATCATAATCTCATTACACATAAAAGAATAGCACATAAAAACATAATAGAGATTTGAACTACAATAAGATAAAAATAGATTAGACTAAAAAATCCCCCTATTATGCAAACACACACTAACACCAACTCCAATTAAGTTAACACCGTCTCAACTAACCAACATCTTATTCACCATCGTAGTACTGTTTAACACTAGCGTAGTCAGGCAGAGTTTGTCAACCCTGACTTTGCTTGATATCGCTGAGTTAACTCTGAGTAGGTTGAACTCCTTTCGTAGTACAGGGAACCAGTGTTCGTAATCTCTAATTAGTCTGTGCTTCAGAATGCCGTTTATTGACTGGGGTTAACTATTCTAGGTTTAAGGCCTGTTCTTGGCCTTATTTAAACCCTGTCTGAGAAACCACCCCTAAGAGTGTACACACACAAACTCACACAATTAACACACACAGACCACTATGTGGTTGATATATTTGGCTGTATGGTACCTGCTTTAAAAAAATGAAGCCTGATGGATGAAACATCACATTTGACTCATCTTTCGGAGCAGTGTGTTGCACTTTATGCTGGTCAGTGCCAGGAGACATTGCATATTTTGAATCACATGTTATCTTATACTCACTGACATTCTTTACTCACAATCTGTGATCTCTAATTCCATCCATACATTTATTTACCTAACATTTTTAATCACAACACTGGAAATCCACACTTTAATTTGACATTAATTAGCTCTTGATAGGTCTCTCAGACAAACTGTGTCTGAACATCATGAAGAAGACCTTTGGTGGTAGAGTCTCCAGTGACATAAAGAGCAATGCACTTTTTCAGTTCAGACACACAGACAGTTCTACAGACTGAAAACTCCTGTGGTTTTTGAGCCAAAATTGTAATGTTTGGTTGAAATGGACTCTAGTGTCTTCATAGTTGTTCTCTCCACTTTTTGCTGTGTGACTGATGAGCAATTAGTCCATGACATGATATGACATTACAAACTCCCCCTCGTCTTTATGTCAGGCTCTACAGTGGAACAGACCTTTATGATCATCATTCACAGTCACATAACAAATTTTAAATAAAGGCTATTTTTTATTATTTACAAGATTTAATATTTATTTTATTTTATTTATTTTACTTCAGAAGAGGTACAGGTACATACACACATATGTGCACATTTAGAGTGACATAAACATTTACTCCTCACCAAGTGCAGCCTGCTGATGGGGTGGGTGGTAGGAAGGAGTTTGTAGCGAACATGTAAACAGGAGCATCTGGTCCTGTCACAGGGGTCCGGAAACAGAGTGGCTGTTTGTAGCAGAGCAGAGGGAAGAGCTGGCATTAACTTTTTGCAGACAGACAGCTGAAAGTCAGACAGACTCTGACTGGAGAGAGACCTCTATAGGGAACAGCATTTTGTAGGGCTGAGAGGAAGTATATCTCCCATGTGTAGATCATGAAGTTTGATTCATTTGGAGGATCTGTTTTTATTGTATGATGGTTAAAAACGATAAGCAGCATATTAAAATTAATATTGTATTTCTCTTTGTTCATAGAAATGTTGGGTTCACAGGGATTTGTTATCTTTGCTGAACTTTTGTCTTGCGAGTCATTGAACTCAGTTTCATAGGATCCTTCAAAGGTCACTCAGACTCGTGAGCACAGCCTAAAGACCCTCCTGCAGCCTCAATTGGTCAATGACCTGTGACCAGTTACTCTTTGGAGAACAAATACAGTTGCTGGAACCTGTAATCTGTATCACAAAAACAACCCGGCAAATATTTCAACTAAACGATTCTTCACTGCCTGGCTCCATCCACAAAGAACCTGCCCGCTAACATCTAATAACATCAAGCAACTTTCTTCCTTTATGAACTGGTAAGATACAGGGCATTGCATAGCTTCACATACCTTAACTGAAATGTTAACTTGTCTAAGCACAGAACTGTTTGGCTTTTGTAAATGTACATTGATGTGTTTTTCATAGAAGTTTTATTGTTGTGATAATTGTTAACATGAGATTTCCCTTTGTTCTTGGACCACATGTGCTCACACCCCTGCACACGCACATACACACACAAGAACACACATATATCCCATTGTGCTCATCAAAAACACAGATCTCTTTGTTTTCTTTGTCTTACTGCAGTTTAGTTAGTTTGATCTTGTATGTTTTGCTTTGTTTAGTAACCTCTGCCAAGTAGAACTCCAAATCATTCAGCTCACTAACTATTAATGGTAATTTTTATAGTTATAGTTTTTATAGTAATTAATTATTAACCAATATTCCAAATTAAGAGTTTGTTATATTTAATGAGACTGTATTAGATAACTGGCTATGACTTTTTCTTGTTTCATGAGCGGTGTAGTGAGGTGAATATAACTATAAATTATAATCTATTATTAAATAATGGTAATAATAATAAGAATTTAATTATTTAAAGGTTCAATGTTTTAGTGGTATCCAGTGGTAAGGGGTTGCGAATTGCAATAATTGGCACATTGTGCATTCACGTGGTCCCGTTTCCCAAGTTGTGAAGTTGTCCTTCCGACTTCAGTGTCTGTTCATGTGCTCTTAAGTCAGAATGTGGAATCAACATGGACATTACTACAAAAATTTGTTTTACATGTTTGCAAAATATGTAAGTGCAATACATGATTTTGCATGTTCTGGCACTTCTGTATGTCCCATGTACACTTTATATCTCCTTTTGGAATAAAGATTCAAGGAGGAAAAAAAGATTCTGGTCATTCCGATGCCACATGAATGCACCATCATTCACCACTCACCCATCCCTTTCAAAGCACGCAGGAGAAGCTATAGTGGCCAACATATTCTGTCTGCTAAATAATACATGTGTGCCATTTGACCAATTTACTCATGTTTTCTTACTTCTAAGAGGGACCGCGGCGTATGTTGACAGAAATGGCTCATTCTAAAGTAATGACAACACAACTGTTCATCATAGTTATGTGTATTACATTGCATTTCTGTCAATAGATCCTCCTAAATATTACATACTGAACCTTTAATAGCAATTTTGATGCCATTTAAACCCTGCAAGAACAGACTGATTTTTACATTTGCACAGTACAGTACAGCACAGTACTTTTGAATGACAATGTTACCTTACTACGACATGTTTAAATGGTGAAGTCCTGCACAACTTTTGCTAAATCACACTTGTCTAGCATAGAGTAAACATCCTAAAAAAACAACTCTTTAGAAATCCTTAACACTTACATTTGCTATCAGAATGTATTTGAGTATGATAAGTTTAAGTTACTCATGCATGACGTTTGTCTTCCCTGAAAGAAATTAAAATGAGCCACACTCCATGCTTCATTTGGTTTGAGGTCCTTTTAGCCATTGGATTAAGTTTTAATCAGAGGCCAAATGAAGTGTGGAAGAGAGATTAGAAAAATCACTACGCACAGGCAAAAATCTCACCAAATACTACTGTACCTTGATGAATATTAATTTGAATCATATTACACACGTGTGTTTATTTTTCTATCATAATGATATTAAGATCACATTACTCCGATCTCATAGTCCACACAGGACACAGCAACTGTAGGGCCCTATGAAATTGTTTTAATTGCTTTTTCCAAGAGTCCTTGTTTTCCAACAATTTTTTTTCTGAATTCTATGTTTCACAATATAAGCACATATTTTCAGACAGAGTATTGGACCTATCATGTGGTGGATGAATACACTTAACAATTCAATAAGAAAATACAACTCAGTTTAATTGAAAATAACAACAAAGACAACTTAAAATGTTGAAACTGAAAATTTGATTGATTTTTTTTGGAAAATTATATACCTATTTTGAATTTGATGTCAGCAACATGTTTCAAATAAGCTGGGACAGTGGCAACAAAAGACTGGAAATGTTGGCTGAACTGTGTGAAATGCCTAAAGAAATCACCTCGTGGAACATCTCATTATTAATTAGGTCAGCTGTCAACAAGTTATTAACATGATTGGGTATGAGTCCATCATCTGCTCTTATGAAATGTCCCTTGTTGTATCAGCACAGTATTTCATCTTTCTACTCGGCCATGTTTTTGCTCATACTCAGTTCAAACATTTCTTTGTAAACTTCAACACAGCTTCTCTGTCACTATCAATCCCTGTGCAACAAAGCAAATCCATCACCCGTCAGTTTCTGTGTGGAGGAGGGAGGCACTGTGACATTGTGGTAGATGTACAAACACTGAAGGCCAAAGAAATGAAAGTGATTGTGAATCAGGTAATGTTAATTAAATCAGAAGATGCAATTTGGGGGAAAAAAATTACTTTGATATTTGTACAATGATTTTGAGAAACGTGAAGAGTATTTTTCGACATTAAAGGTGGTCATGATGAACTTGAATTGGGCCAGGATTTGATGAGAGAATTGTGAGTGAATGAATGAAGCATGAACATAGTCTTCCTGGCTGAGAGGAGACTGTCAGCAGTCTGTCAGCAGTCAGACCATATAAGAAATTGCTATCCAGTCATCTTCTTCCATTTCCTTCTTCACTTTGGAAAACTGCTGACTTTTTTCATCTTTCTTTCGCCATTTAAATGTCAATTTTTCTGGATTTCCCACCTCAACCTCTCAGACGTAGACTAATAATGCCATCCATTTCTCTTCCTAATGCAAATTTAACCTATTGTAAATCAAAGGGTAGGTGCAGGTCTTCTGTTAAGATGCATGTCTTGTTCCAGCACTTCAGATGCACATTATGTTAGACCATAATTTTAATGTGTGTACATGTTAGACAGACTGAGAGAAGCTTGAATCCTATGTGTATTAGGGTTATAGTCATATTGCATTAAAATCACAATTTCCATTTATATTCATAATTATTTCTTATTAATAAATTGATAATGTTTGGTCATGTTGCTAATCACAAACTGTTTAAGAGCTGCTGTCACATAGGTTCAGTGAGAAGATGATGATTATTTGGAATTCTAATGTCTCTTCAGGATGTGGAAGAAATACATGAACTTGAACTTTCCACTGAATGAGAAGATTCAATGTAGTTCAGTCCCTGTGTGCTCTGAGGTTTGCTCTTAATCCATTTTATATCATAGAGATAAGCCTCTCACTAAAGTTGCATTACTATTTAATATACATCATGAAATATTAGCCTTCACAAGGCCTGGAAGATCTCGAGGAAGAACTGCAGCAAAAATAATCAGTATCCAAAATTATGAAAGAAGTATTATTAAAGGGCTGTTGTGTGATTGATTATAATTCATTTCAGAAATATTAACTTAAATAAAAACCTTGTTTTTCAATGAGGTCCAATTAGAGAAAATTTCCCAAAGGAACATCAAAACAACTACCCTGCGTTGTCATTCAGTACCATAATGTATATTTGTATCAACATGTGTTTTTAGTCAACAACGGACTGTCAAATCAAATAATATTTCAAGAATATTTCAGTTTTCACAGTAAACTGGAGGGACAATAAAGAAATAACTACTCTAATAATAAATTGTAAATTTAAGTAAAATAATGTACCTAATTTTTAGAAAAGGAAATAAAAAGTGTAGCTTGAAGTGATGAGGTGTAATCTTAACCAGTTTTATAATAAACACTCAACACATCTTAACAACTGAACAGCTGTAATGCTTCCTCTTCTCTTTCATTTGCTCTTATAGAACTACCACTTTCCTACTTTCTCCAGTTCAGCGAGAAATGTGAGCTCTGGTTTGTCCTGACAGCTAGCAGATATAGATGAGATATTCTGGTTCTGAACCGCCCGTGGGAGGAACATACATGTAAGAATCTGTACATTCTTGATTTAAAAGCCATGTGAAATCTCTTTTCCCTTTCGTCTCCTCAATTCGTGTGTGCTTCTAAAACTTGAACCTTCAAACCTGAATCTCGCAGACTCAACTCACAAGCATCGGAGTGCATAGATTTGATTGGCTGAGCAGCGTCACAATTGGAGCACATGCGATTGGTCTGAGAGTAAATGCTAGAGAAGCTGCATGGGTTAAAATAGGAACGCTCCGTTACAAGGTAGTCTCAATAATAAATCGGCTGTAAATAAATTGGACAGTGGTTGGGACCGGATCCGGACCACGGTCTGCCTATTAGTGACCTTTGGTGTAAGTAGTAAAACAATACAAACGCAGACCGTGCCCCTGACACACACAAGGAGAGAAAGTTTTTCTGTTCAGTAGTAGGGGAACTCCAGTGAGGCTGTTTTATTCACTTAGACCATCCCATATGCTGATAATTTTCTCTTTATTACAGATGATGATACTACAGCTAGAAATGTACCAATCGATCGCCTGGGGACTGAAATAGGCCTGTTTTTAGCTTAACCAGCCATGACCAGTGATCGGGGCCAAGCAGCATCAATCCAATCTTCCAATTTTCTGCCAGTCACATTCAATGTTACGCACACACTATATGGTGTTTCACATCATGCACAGCGGCACAGACAGTAACCGGCTACATTTACATTTTTCCATTTAGCTGACGTTTTTATACAAAGCGACTTACAATTGCTCTATATGTCAGAGGTTGCACGCCTCTGGCACAGGCTGTGTTGGTATGTAGCCTTGGTGCTAATCGCATATTAGAGAGAGTGAAGGATTTGGAGCTGCTGTCCCACTCTCCGGGTGGAGGTCTGACTTTCTCCTGAATCTGCTCTCGACTTGTGAATTTAAAAGAAAATCAGACAGGGAAACAAAATCATCCATGATAGTTTTCTAACTCAGTCTACATTTGATGTCTTCTGTGTGAAGAGTCAGAAGTTTCCTGCCTTGTCTCAACATTTCTAAAAAAATCCATGTGTGACTGGAAGCTGCAGATTATTGCATATAAAAGAGATTGAAGGAGCGAGAAACACAGCTGATTAAGCCGTGGATGTTTGTGAAATTTCCAGGCTGCTTAATCACACTTCATTTGCAGCTGGTGTTGAAATATACATGTGTTCCATTTCCACATTATGACAAATCTGGCCTTTCTGTATTACATGTACCAACATGTGCATATCGATATTAAGTGAAATACACACATTATTATAATATTATGCGTATAAATTATAATACATATATACACTGACATTCAGTACAGGCGGGTCCCTGTAGTTTCTCTCACTCTGCTGTAGTGAAAAATGGTCTACATTAATGATCTGACCCTCTGTGTTTAAAATGAAACACAGAAATCCAATTTATATCTGGTTTGTTGACACGTTTGAGTGCACCAGGGACAGCTTCGTACGCTGCTCAACACACTCACAAAATGTGTCGCTCCTCTGAGACATCCGTGCAATGCAATTTGATTTCATGGTTCTCCAGATCTCAAGGTTACGACACAGAGAGTGTTTGTGTGTACTCATCTGTATATGTGTCTAAAAGTCTCTGCTGTGACAGAGTATACTGTTGGTGCTGAAGACAGTGGACAAAAATATACTCTGGTAAGAAACTCAATAATGACTTCAGCTACTGAGTATGTAAAAACTGCAAGTTCATCTTAGGTTGAGGGGCATTACATTGTTGCAGCATTACGTTAATATTTTGGGAGCACAAAAATATGAACTGTGAAGTTTCACTGTATTTAAACTTGTTTTTTCCTGACAAGAAATAATAAGCAGCCTCAATCAGCAGTCATCAGTCTGTCAGTTAATATATGACTTATGAATCATATTAGGAAAAGAGCCAAATGGTGCAAAGAAACAAACACTGGGCTTGAAATGACATGGTGTTTTTATTGTCATTATCATTCATCATGTTTTTCATTGAAATGAACTATTTTATTTAGCTGGAGCATATTGGCATTATCAGAACAAAAAAAAATACAGAAAAACTTACAGAAAACAACAAAAATGTACCCTGAAGACAGGGAACACTGAAATCTGTAGCTTCAGGCTCTTTATGGACCGACACGTTCCAGTGTGTTTCTCTTCTGCCCACACATTCATAACTGATATCACAACAGCTGTTTTACCTTTGACAGGCAGCTGTTTGAACTTTGAATCACCTGACACTGGTGTGCTTGAAAGTTTGAACACAGAACAGCCTCAGTTCTCTGCCCTTTGTGGTTCAGTGTTGGTTTTGACTAAAATGTGATTTCACATTTTCCTTTAACAACTAGCTCCCTCAATCTGATTTAGTAGTTTTACTGCACCAAAACTCATCAGAGCATCTGTGTTAGTATCTAAGAATGAGAAGAAAACCTCATTATGTCCACTGTGATCTACGGCTACAACTTGTTATAACTGCTTGTTAGCATTTTAGACTGTGACAGCTGAAATGAGATTTACATGAGACTCCAAATCTAACCAGCTGAGCTCTGCTAACACTATGCAGGAGAAACTAAACTTCCCAGAGACAGAGACATCTCACACACTCTGGACATTTGAAACCACAGACACAGCATGACACAGAAAGGAGCAATTCATTGACATTTTACAAAGTAAAATACCAGGTTGTTGAAATGTCTGAAATGCTCTAATCAGTGTTTTGAAAACACGACTGAGTTTTCTATTGTCGTAATTAGTGACTACATGGTTCCATGTCTACGTTCAGTTTAATCTTTTTTATGTAATAGAGTTCAAAAAAGAGATTAGATTTCTGATCAGTGATAAAGATCACAGGTGGAAGGAGATCAGTATACTTTTGTGTATGACAATATAATTTTATATATTTAACATGACTGAATGCAGGATTCTATGTCTGCACCAGTGCATTCACATTTATGTGTGCAGAGTGGAGCAGAGCTGTTTTTATTCTGCATGTCTCTACACCTGTCTCATCCTGTTAGATCACAACACATCTGCAGAGCTGATCAACACTGTAGCCCAGCAGATGGTGAGCTGATGACCGTTTATAATGGAGAAAATGAACATTAGATTACCCAATAATAGAAATTAGATTGGTTTTTACCTCCATTAAGGGAACCTTTAGAGTCTGTGTGCCCTGAGGTATTTTTTTCAGTTTGGACATACATTGTTTCCATTGTTTCTCCTCTTCAAATGAACTGTGTTTATTCAACTACCACCCTACAGTCATTAGTTTAAATGAAGGCCGGAGTGTCACATGAATTTCCCCTCAGTGTCCAGTCCTTGGTCCTGTCCTCTAATATCTCCCAGTGTTCTCCTAAACTGATTTTATCCTGAAATGGATGGAACTCTAACCCTTCTAACCATAAACCCAACAGGAAATTGGCCATTTTGAATTGAAAGTGCAATTTTAGCCAATTTAAAAGATCTGTACTGCTCTGAACTCCTCCTACAGAATTGTGTAAATACAGTGGTGAAGAAAATTTGTTCTTTCTGTGATAGGTTACAGCTTATTTACCTGTACAAATGTTTTGTGGGACATGAAACGTCCCAAGAAACAAAAAAGCCTCTTGGATCTATACCCTATGTGATTCAAAAGTGCAATTTTTCACCCATTTGCGCTATTTACAGGCTCTGTAATTTAACACTCCTACAGAATTAAATCGGATTGACTTCAAAGTTTTGCTGTGCAATGTAAATACATTGGTGATTGAATGATTGATAAAAACTTGTGAGTATCTGTGATACTAGTATCTAGTAATCTGTGAGCTTTTGTTGAACTGTCCATGGCGTGACATCAAAAATTGATGGTTCGCCATGAAAGTTGTTGTACATGCTCAAATCTGTACCAAATTTTCATGATCAAGCCTTGAACACACCTACATGCCAATATTCAGTTATTATCATAGTGCCACCTACAGGAAGTAAGCCCTGTATGACAGTAATTTCATTTACATGAAATTTTCACAGTGTCCTGAGACTTGACATAGAGGGTGTTCTCTAGTGCCGCATAGGGGACACAGGAAGTTTTAACTACTTTGTGCAGAGTCCAAAGCACACGACAATTCAGTGTAGCTGTGATGTGGAAGTGATGTTTTTCTGGCATTACCAGGGATCTATTACAGTAATGTTAGTACAGTAGTTATTCCTCCTGATCTCAACCACCTCCTCTCCCACTCTTTTTTTTCGTCTTTGGATACTTGCTCCTTCATTTCTTGCTCCTGCTCTCTAACTAAAAAGTGAGCATTGTGTTTTTTAAGTTTTAACCACTGTGGTATTAGTTTAAAAATGTAGTAATGGGTTAAGACAGTAAACATCCCAAACATTAGATTAGCAGGCTAATAAGTAAATAAGTAAATGAAGGGGGAAAAACAGCCTATGTAAAAAATTTGATTTGCTTGATTTCACATTTTCTCATGTTTACCTTATTTGCGCGTGTGTTTTGATTCTCTGGCTTTTTATCTTAATAAGGTTTGTATTTGGTGTTTTTACATCGATTCTTATAAATCCCCCATTTTTATGTACAGGTATGGCTGTTTGAGATAAATTACCAAGCAGATGTAGTGGACCAAAAGGTTCTGGAGCTGGAGTTGTAATAACAATCTGGTGGCAGAACTATTTTACTCCCCAATCTAGCTTTTTTTGTTGAGAAATTATTTAATAAAATGCATATTGTTTAAATTCAACATTGTTCAATCTCAAGTTTCATCTCCAACCTTTGGAGTTTATTTTTTATCATGAGTTCCCAAGGCAGAACTGTTTCCTAGCATTTCCTAGATAAATCTTTGAAGGTGACTAGACCTTTGCAGTCAGAGGCCAACACTTTGATAGTCTTTATATATGTAAAATTGTATTATTTTCCTTTTTATAATTTTCTGATATATATTCATTTGTTTAAATTTTTGACTTTTTATTGACCTCTGTCCTATTGTTTTCATTGTTGTCTTTCCTGTACTACATGTTTTATTGGCTGATTTAATATTAGCAACGTTAAAGTTAGCAACACAAGAATGTAGTCAACACTGACACTTTAAAGTAGTGTTTGATTTTCTGTGAAAACTAAAAATGGTTCCTCTGTGCATGCTCTCAGTTAATCAGTTAACTGTGCTGACATTTAGTAGTGACGATAACCAAGTCACAGGAATTTAACATGGCTGCTTTAGACAATAAGTTTAACTTGGTGGTTTGTTCACAACATGTGTGATTGACAATGTGTTGGCAATGTCTCTGTGTCACCAGGTATCAGCACTCAGGAAGTATATTAATGACTGGTCCATAGTTATATAAAATATAATATTAACAGCATGTCCATTTTCAGTGTTTAGAGACGGCAAACAGGAGGTAAGTGTTTGATGATTGAGCTTATTTGAGAAATGAACAATGACTGATACATGTTTCTCTCTCAGGAGTCTCTTTGAGTCTTTATAAAAACAGCACTACAATGTATGCATAGTTCATGGTTTTTATGGTGTTTATCTGGCTTGACATCTGACTGTTGTATAACCATGGTTAGGAGCTGGATTTTTTTAAAGAAAATGATATGAGGATATTTTGCTATAGTAACAACAAAATACTTAGAAATAAATATAACATCTATCCTCCATACATTTCTTGACAGAAGGAAAGTCACAGAGTTCACATGAGGCAGTTTTATTATAAACAGTGCTTAAATGCATTGCAGTAAGTAGTAAATAAGTAAAACGGAATAGCATCAGATTGATGTGATCATGTACATGAATATGTGTTTCAGAGCTGTGAGTCTAGTGACTGTCTGACAGCATATTTATGAGCCAATATAGCCAGTGTGCTTGGAGATGCTCAAAGAGTCTGTATGTGTACGATTGACCACTTTGTGCTTGTCTTTGTGCCTGTGTGATTAAACTAGGGCCCTTTGTGAAACGATCAGAGTTGTGTTTTCGCAGTGAGCCATGTCTCTGTCCATGGTGCTGATGCATGTACAATAGACCCCTGCTCACTGCTCCCTGTATTTGTAGTTCAGTTCAGTAGATTTGGAATTCATTGTTGCTTTCTTAGAATGAACATGAGGGTAATTCTTAATATAAAACTTGAAAACTATCTATTTTAAATTCCCACCCATCTGTGCAGTCCATAATTAACTCTTTTCACTTGTATAAGAGTAAGGCTCCCTGATGTCCATTTTGTGGTCATTTCCCAGAAGAAACAACTTTAATGAGGATTAGATGTGCCTGACTAATTTTGTAGACACCTAAATCTGTTCATTTCCTTCTGTCAGTCAAAGTTCCTCTTTAAAATAACTTACTGTTAGTAAAAACTCCAAATTAGAGTGACAGCAACTTTCGTGGAAAATTAGATGGCTAAAGCAGAATGGAGGACTGTTGTCTTGGGATTGTTGGGAAGATAAGCAGGGAGTCTCAGGGAGACAAACCAATGCAGAGTCATTGAATTCAGAGGTGTAGATCATATACTTTACAGGTTGCCCAGTTCTCACCTTCGCTGATTCGTGCTGTCTTGTTTAAATCTTGTTTGCTGCAAGTGTTTTTAATCCCAGCATGCTCACGGATTTTCATGCATCATGGGCAGTGATAGTGATAAGGTGCCTCAAACTCTGATGTTCTCACATTTAATAGAATATTTTATCAAATGTTACTGTACTCTCAAGAACAAATCATCAAGACAAAAACCTCCTTAAAGATTCAACATCATTTCAAGATATAATCACCACAGCAAGTATAATCAGCGTCTCTATTCGACCAACCGTTACAATCAAAATTGACGAAAGTTAATCCACTGATTGATTATGTTCCAACAAAAATGGTCTTGTTACGTTGTCAAAGGTCCAGACGATACAATCCAGTAAAAACATTTTGTACAAAACATATTATTCCATCAATAAATCCCCAGGGACTACTGCTGCATGATTTCATATTTTCATAAACGTGGTTAGTATGTCATTATAACCATAATAACTCCAATTTTGGAGATAAACAACTACAATAGCTTGAATTCAAATTAGCTGCTAAACTCTGACCTTTCGACTGACACCAAATTCTACCCAATAGGAGCTCACTTGTCACTTTCACAGCCTACAATACCCAATGAGAGCCTGTGCTGTAAGTAAGGGCCAGCCCCTGTTATTTTCTGGGTAGGCCAAGCCAATTGCAAGAAATTATGCCGATGACTGACACTTCATGTAGCCAATAAAATTCTGAAAATGACAACATCAAGCAAGTAGGAATGTGAGAATGTGGGTCCAGTAGAATGTGAAATTTGCTGCAGACACACCCACACACACAAATATAAACATACCGGCCACTTTATTAGCTTCACCTGTTCTATTCCTTGTTAACACAAAAAGCTCATCAGCCAATCATATGGCAGCAATGCATTGCATTTAGGTATGTAGACATCTTAGGTCAGGACATATTGCTGAAGTTCAAACCAAGTATCAGAATGGGAAAGAAAAGGATTTGAACTCACTTTGAAAGTGGCATAGTTGTTGGTGCCAGACGGGCTGGTCTGAGTATTTCAGAAACAGCTGATCTACTGAGATTTTCACTCTAGGGTTTACAGAGAATGGTCCGAAAAAGAGAAAATACCCAGTGAGCAGCAGTTGTGTGGACAAAAATGCTTTGTTGATGTCAGAGTAGAATGGGGAGACTGGTTCAAGATGAGAGAAAGGCAACATTAACTCAAATAACCACTTCTTACAACCAAGGTGTGCAGAATACCATCTGTGAACACATCAAACTTGAAGTAGATGGGCTAGAGCAGCAGAAGACCACACCAGGTGCCACTCCTGTTAAGAACGGGAAACGGAGGCTACAATTTACACAGGCTGAAAAGAGAGCTAGTTCAAGAGAGGAATAACATTTGTTTCCATGTCTTCTCCACTGTCTGCTTCTCTAATTAAATGTCAGCAGTGAGTAATGATGCTCTACAGACTGTAAGTACATCAGCTAAGGAATTGTACATGTTTGTTAATGAAGTATTGAGAGAAGCAACTCATTTTGACTTAGTGATAAAATCAGTTTGAGTGAGAAAACTCCATCACGTCGTCAGAATCAATGCCGCAATCACAGGTTCACAGTCAGTTTGGGGAGTGTGTTTCCATTCAACTCTCAAACTTTTTAAATGCATACATTTATGGATAAAGGAGTTTTCCTAAGAATTATTTTTTGTAAACTTAGTTTTCATTTCAGTTGCAGCAACATTCACAATATTGCCTGTTGTTTCCTAATTTCAGCTGTTTAGGGAAAAAAGAGTAAATAAATAAATAGAATAATAGATAAAATAGACCTTAAAAGATTTTAACCATTTTGTTGAGAATATTTCTTAGGTGTCTTAATTGATGTAACGGGGAAAGGTAACACAGGTCTAGCTTAGAGTAATTTAGCTTACTCCATAAGTATTTGACATTATAGATTTAGGTGTTTCTCATATGTACTTGTCCTTGTCAAGAAGACAACAATAGACTGATTAGCTAGAGGCAGTAGCTCAGGCGTCAGGCTAGCAGATATGAGTGTTCTCTGGGAATCTAACAAGGTTGAGCAATTCACTTCTGACTGGTTGATATGATCTATAGTTCATTTTTCAGATAGGCAAGGCAAGTATATTTACGTAGCACATTTTAACAACAAGACAATTCAAAGTGTTTTACAGAAAACAACAAGGCAACATAGGGCAATATAAGGATACCTTTAGATACAATGAAAGTTTAGTGTTAAATAGAAAATAAAACTAAGATAAAACATGACAGCAAAAGATACACTGCATGCAAAATGTTAATTAAAAGTCTTACATTTACTTTAAAGAAGGAAGCAGCATTCTGAATCAGCTTCAGCTGTCTGACTACTGCTTGTAAAGACAACATTACACTAGTTTAGTCACTAAAGATAAATGGATGGGCAAGTTTTTGTTTTCACATTCTGCTGTGACAAGTTTTTATCCTATATTTTTAAGGTGATAGTAGGCTGGCTTTTTAATACTAATATGCTGTTAAAATTCCGGTGACTAAACCACTACGATCTACTACGATCTGGCTTGGTTTGTGGTTTTGTTTTATGTTTTTATTTTTAAAGATTGTGAATTGAAGCTGAATACTGACTTTTAATTGTTCTTCAGTTGCTCCATAAAAAAGAAAATGACTTAAGTTTTGACTTTGTTTGGTTGGGGAAAATTCTGGCACATCCACTTGTTGATTTGTTCCATAGAGCTACTCAGTATTTGTACAGGATTAAGTAATATGGGTAATCTATCTCACCTTATTCAGATAAAGAGTAGCATTTCTTTCTAAATTGGTCTCACAAAGTTCAACCTTGAGTTGGGGAGCTCACAAAACAGGCTGTCTGATAACATACACACAGAAATAAACCTCCCTTGGTGCTCCTAAGATTGTTTACATTCCATTTCTGACACTGAGTGAGCAAGTTTTACAGGCATCAGAGCAAAGAGTTTATTAGGGCCTTGATATAAAAACACTGTTGAGTTTTTAATCTGACATTATTTAAAATAATAAATCAATAAATAAAAAATATTCTGACACCTGCAACACTCCTTTTATAGAATGTATTCCTAAAGTTAATAAACCTAAAGAATGGGCACTTTGTTTAAAGTTCTGGAAGCTATGTGCAATTTAAATATTGACAGAGGTTTATTCAAATCTGACCTTGTTACTCTAAGATTCCAAATTTTAAGCAGTGGTGAATTTGTGTTCACCTTTATCAATCTGATAGTCAGTAGTATTTCTGCAAAACAGGCCTTACAGGTAATGGAGCCATTTAGGTGTTCCTCATAAGACAACAATAGTCTGATTAGCTAGAGACAGTAGCTCAGGCGTCAGGCTAGCAGACATGAGTGTTTTCTGGGAATCATACCAGAATGTTTACAAGAACTAACTGGCTCCACAGATTAGAGTACAACTCTTGTATAGTAAGTGTTCTATGTGAAGATGACCTAATAGAGAAACCTACAGGCTCTAGGGGGAAGACAGAAACATAAAAGGGACCACAAGATGTTATTCTT